>WOVY01007894.1:0-24334 GCA_013436015.1 Rhipicephalus annulatus | reverse complement strand
TTTATTGAATGTTGTTTTTTATTCCTGAGTGGGACAGTCTTTATTGGCAATATTTTGATGTACATGCATTGTCATTCATTGATTGATTGATATGTGGGGTTTAACGTCCCAAAACCCACCATTTGATTATGAGAGACGCCGTAGTGGAGGGCTCCGGAAAATTTTGACCACCTGGGGTTCTTTAACGTGCACCCAAATCTGAGTACACGGGCCCTACAACATTTCCGCCTCCATCGGAAATGCAGCCGCCGCAGCCGATTGTTCATTTCATATGCATAGTGCGTGTTGGTGCATTGGTCTGAGAAGGCGTAAGGACATCAAGTATTCGGCCAAACCACATTACCCATATGTCGCACAGTGCATGTTTTGAAACCTGGTAGAAGGATAAAATAAAACTGTTGTTAAGTCCGATGCCATACTTTACGAATTGAGAGACGGGAAACCACACAGAGATATGAAAATATTAGCACTGAAACTCAAAAATCAGTTTCAAAAGTGCACCTTCTGATGCTCAAAATAAAATTCTTGTACTTTAAGAAGCGTGCATGCCCTTGTGTTCGAAGCGTGTTTCAAGGTTTTCTCAGCAAATCCAAAAAAGAATCGATAAGAGTGCTTCCAGCGCAAACGACAGTGCAAGAGGTTACCGTCATTTGCGCTGGTAAGCGCTCTTTATCATGTTATACCAACACGCCCAATCCTACTGTCTCTTAAGAATCGTTCCCTTATTACATTCGCATATGCTTGAGAGATTTTTTGTAAAGTGATGAGAGATGGTCGAACCACCCCTTAGTACACTCGATATAGATGGTATCACGTGGCCCAGACGCAGAAACAGCAGAAGTCGTACGAAGAAGAGCTCACTTTATTTATATTGTCGCAGCGTCCTGGCGTTGATGAAGGGAGCAGACTTCAGGTCGAAAATGAAACTGTTTATTTGGGCCCAACTTGTAGTCACGCAAAAGGAAAGTCAGATCACAGCAGAACACCAACAGCTGGCACTGATAGCGGCGAACAGAGCGTCGGCCGGCGATCAACTGGCAAGCGGCGAAGCGTGTCGGCATTTATACCCTTATCATCAAATATTCTAGCGTGATCGCTAACGGCGACGTAGGTTCCAGAAGAACCTGTAATGTGCATGAAGTGGGCGTAATCTTAACAATACGATCTACTACAGACTCGAAACTTCTCTAACACCGTAGGTGCGGTTTTGCGCTGAACGTAATGTAACGCAGCGATAACAAAGCTTGAGAAAGGAACGTGGCAATATCAAAGCACCGGCAAAGTGATTGGTTGCTTGATTGATATGTGGAGTTTAACGTAATCCTAACAAAATGATCTACTACAGCCTCGAAGCCTCTCGAACAGAGTAGGCGTGGTTTTGCGCTGAACGTAGTGTAACGGGACAATAACAAAGCTTGAAAAAAAAAACATGGCATTGCCCCCCCCCACCCATAGAGAAATATAATATATAATGAGTGGGAACTGGAACTTTTCGGGGCTCAGCAAAGAAGGGGTCTGACCCACCGCTAGTAGTGTAACGGAGCGATAACAAAGCTTGAAAAAGGAACGTGGTTTTGCCCCCCCCCCCTTTCATAGAGAAATATAGTATATAAAGAGTGGGAACTGGAACTTTTTCGGGGCCCAGCAAAGAAGGGTCGGACCCCCCGCTAGTAGTGTAACGGAGCAATAAAGCTTGAAAAAGGAACGTGGCTTTAAGGTCAGCCGTTTAAGGTCAGCCGTAAATGCTGTATTTTCTCTGTCAGTGATGAGGACCTCCGAGTCACTGTGACGTAGTACGATGTTTTCGATGAAGAACTTAGCTACCTTGGATGCACCGACTTTGGGCAGGGCTTTTGTGTTAGCGCAGCGGATGAGGTAGTCGGTAGCTACCACGATCCCCTTGTTTCTGAAAGCAGACGTCAGGAACGGCCCTGGTAGGTACATACCGATCTGCTGGAATTGTCGGCGAGGTGGTTCAATTGGCTGCGAAAATCCCGCTAGCTTTGTCGGCGGTGTTTTGCGGTCGCCTGCAGTCCCGGCATGTCCTCACATAGCGAGTGGCATCGGTGGTTATACGTGGCCAGTAGTACCTTTCTTGTATCCTCACGAGCGTGCGGAATACACCGAAGTGCCCTGCCGTCGGATCATCGTGCATTGCCTGCAGGAGTTCTGGTCGCAGAGCTGAGAGCTCCATAAGAAGGTACTTGGCTAGAATTGTGAGAAATTCTTGTGGAGAAGACCGTTTTGCAGAAAGAACGACGCAAGTGCGCTTGAATACCTTCGGAACAGCGGCGGTCCTGCCCTCGAGGGATTCTATTAGGGTCCTAAGTTCGGGGTCGGCCCGTTATCATTCAGCGAAGTCATCGGCAGTTGTCGTTCCCAAGAAGTATTTGTCATCCGGGTCGTCGGGCAGTGGTGGGCTGACAGGCGCATGAGAGAGGCAAAACGGCGTCGGAGTGTTTTCTACCGGACTTGTAAACGACGGTAATGTCATATTCTTGAAGTCTGAGGTTCTATCATGTGAGGCGACCTGAAGGTTCCTTGAAGGTAGCTAGCCAACAAACAGGTCGCTCACAAATTTGAAGGGCCTGCCGTAGAGGTAGGGGCAAAATTTTGACGTAGCTCAGATGATGGTGAGGCACTCCTTTTCCGCGACGAAATAATTGGTTTGTGCTTTGGATAGAAATCGGGTAGCGTAACTAATAACCCTTGCCTGTCCATCAGCTCTTCGCAAAAGAACGGCGCCGAGACCTACGCTGCTTGCATCAGTGTGTATTTGTGTCTCGGCGAATTCGTTGAAGCGGGCAAGTAGGGGAGGCATCTGGAGGATTTTTTTAATTCCTGAAAAGCTTTTTCCTGCGGTGTTTCCCACTTGAGGCCCATGTCGGCCCTGGTAGTGTTGGTGAGTGGATCGGGGATGCGGGCGAAATTTTTGACGAACCGCCTGTATTGGCATACAGGCCCAGAAATTGGCGCACTGCCTACTTGTGAGCGGGTGGTGGGAAGTCAGCAATGGTTGTTGTTTCCCGCGGTTCGGTACCGACTCCAGACTTGCTAATCAAGTGCTCCAGGAACAAGAGCTCCTCGTTAGCGAATCTGCACTCTTCTGGCTTCAGGGTGAGTCCGGCCATCTTGATGGCTTGAAGTACAGCTTCAACGTGCCAAATATGCTCGTCGAAACTCGAACAAAACACGACGACGTCATCCAAACACACAATGCAAGTCTGCCACTTTAGTCCGGCCAGTACTATACCCATAACGGGTTGAACAGTCGCAGGTGCCGAGCAAAGACTGACGGGCATCTTCTTAAACTTTAAGAGGCCATCTGGTGTTATAAACACCGTCTTCTCTCGGTCTCTTTTACCGACTTCGCTTTGCCAATAGCCTGTCTTGAGGTTCATCGACGAAAAGTACTTCGCCTTATGGAACCAATACAGTGCATCTATTCGTGGGAGAGGATACAAGTCTTTTTTTGTAATTTTGTTAAGGCGGCATTAATCGACACAGAAACGTAGTGTTCAATCCTTCTTCTTTACTAATACCACGGGGGATGACCATGGCGTCTTGGGCGGGTTGATGACGTCATCCCGTAGCATTTGATCGACTTGCCTCTTTATAGCCTCGCATTCTCGCGTCAAAACCCTGTTTGGACTCTGGCGGAATGGTATGGCGTTTTCCTCGGTTATGATGCGATGTTTCGCAACTGGGGTCTGCCAAATTTTTGACGACGAAAAAAAGCAATCTTCGTATTGCAGGAGGAGGGTCTTGAGGTGTTTTTGCTTATGGTTCGGGAGGCTGGGATTGACGTCGGAAGCTGAGAGAGGGGCTTGGTTCCTCTGAGAAGTTTCCGCAGAGTCGGCGAATGCGACAGCACTTGTGGCTTCCACAATTTCTTCGATGTATGCGACCGTCGTTCCTTTGTTCACGTGTTTGTACTCATTGGTGAAGTTCGTCTGCCTAACCATTGCTCTGCCTTCCCGCAGCTCGGCGATTCATCTTGCGACGCAAATATTACAGTTGACCAACAGATGCTGACTGCCTTCAACGACGCCTTCCAAACCAGGTGATTTCGGAGTGCCGACTGAAATATTGACTCGGGAGCGAGGTGGAAGGATGACTTGTTCTTCCAGTAAAGTCAAGGCGTGGGTCCTTGACGGCGTGAACGGCTGTAGTGCTTCTTCTGTGGATAACGTTATCGGCTTCGTTCTCAGGTTGATGACTGCACCATGGAGGCATAAGAAGTCCATGCCAAGGATGACATCAAGAAACGCTGTAGGACTATGAAGTCTGCGGGATATCTATGGCAGCTAATGGGGACTCTCGCTGTGCAGATTCCTGCAGGCGTTCCTAGATGACCCCCGGCTTTGCGGACTTCAGGGCCTTCCCAAGCTGTCCTAGCTTTTTCGACTTCACGGCGAACAACCCACTGATGATGGAATAGTCGGCTCTAGTATCGTCACACTGTGGCCTTCAATAAGAACGTCGAGATCGCTAGTTCACCGTCTCGCGTTACAGCCGTGGCATCGGGTCACGGCTGCGTCGGCTTTTTCCGTTGCTTTCATGTTGCATCGTCAGGTCACCTTCGGTAAGTGAGGTTTCGTCATCAGGTCTTCGGCTGGTTGGCGTCATGTTCGGAAAGCGTGGTCGCGGTGTCGTCGTCGTCGCAGGATCTTCGGTAGTTTGTCGCACAGCAACCGCCCCTCCATCGGTTGCTGCCCCTTGTTTCTTGGATATGGGCTTGGAGACCGGCCCGCGCGTTGGGCCAGAGTACTGCCGGTGGTGCGGTGACATGTGGCGGCTGGTTGGACGCTGAACGGAAAGGGCTTCGTGGTGTACATTGCGTTCCAGCCAGGTAGTTGGAGATAGGACGTGGTCGTTCCCCTGGCTGCGGACATGGTGCATTGACAGCGAAGCCACGCAGTCCCATTTGACGGTACTGCCAGGGGCGTTAAGAGTAGCCAGCTTCGCCGCAGTGGTAGCAGAGTGGGAGGTAATCGGGGGCACGCCATATGTCTGCCTTCCTCGGTTCGTTGCGCCGGCCTGCAAGTGGGTGGTATGCAGTTGGTGGTAACGGTAGAACTGTGGCGGTGCGGCATCATGAGGTGGGCATGGTGGGGGAGCGCTACGACACACTGCAGCAGCGTAGTTCATAGCCTCCGGATGAAACTGCGCGGAAGGTTCGGGAATTCTCAACATTTGCTGGACTTCTTCACGGACAATGTCCGTGATCGAGTCCACTCGAGGCTGCGATTCCAGAAACATCTTACGCAGCTCTTCACGCACAATCAGGCGGATGTTCTCACGCAGATCAACGACTCTGTGGTCTTGAACGTCGGCGTAGTCCACTGTCATTTAGTGGCGGTCATACCGCCTTGTCTGCATCTCAAGCGCCTTTTCTATAGTTGTAGCTTCCGCGAGGAACTCGACGACCGTCGTAGGTTGGTTGCGGACAAGTCCTGCGAAGAGGTCTTGTTTAATACCCCGCGTAAGCAGCCGAACTTTTTTTTTGTCTTCGACCATGTCAGCATCGGCAAGTCGGAACAGTCGGGTCATCTCTTCCGTGAAGATGGCGACTTTTTTATTTAGGAGTTGCACCCGGAATTCCAGCAAGGAAGCGGCCCTCTCCTTGCGGACGATACTCGCGAAGGTGTGTAGGAATGCGCTGCGGAAATCATCCCAGGTTTGTAGAGAAGACTCCTCGCTTTCAAACGATGTTTTTGCCGAGTCTTTCAAGGAAAAGTAGTCATGTCGCAGCTTGTCCTCGGTGCTCTAGTTGTTAAACGCAGCGACACGGTCGTATATCTCAAGCCAATGTTCAGGGTCTTCGAGAGATGTACCGCCGAAAGTTGGTGGCCCTTGGGTTGCCGTATCAAAATCGGTGCAGGTTGCACAGGAGCTGCCATTGTCGCCGTGTCTGAGATCGGGGACGTGATCTTTCGGGTCTTTATAGGTCGAGGCCCGTACTCTGGCAGGAGACCCAGTTGCCGGCGGTTGTTCGTTTCTCGGGGCTGGCGTCGATGTTCCCTTTCCGGCTTGGGCTGGTTTCACGGCTTCACAAATCGCCCAGTATATGAAAAAGGCAGCACCTCCACCAGATGTCACGGCGTCATGAGGTTGCCAAAGGGAACCGACTTCAGGTCGAAATTGAAGCTGTTTATTTGGGCCCAACTTGTAGTCACGCAAAAGGAAAGTCAGATCACAGCAGGACACTGGCACTGATAGCGGCGAACAGAGCGTCGGCCGTCGATCAACTGACAAGCGGTGAAGTGCGTCGGCATTTATACCCTTGCCATGAAGTATTCTAGCGTTATCGCTAGCGGCCACGCAGATTCCAGAAAAATCTGTAATGTGCCCGAAGTGGGCGTAATCTTAACAATACGATCTACTACAGACTCGAAACTCCTCTAACATCGTAGGTGCGGTTTTGCGCTTAACGTAATGTAAAGCAGCGATAACAATGCTTGAGAAAGGAACGTGGCAATATTAAAGCACCGGCAAAGTGATCGGTTGCTTGATTAATATATGGAGTTTAACGTCCTAAAACCACCATAACATTATGAGAGACGCCATAGTGGAGGGCTCCGGATACTTCGACCGACTGGGGTTTCTTTAACGCGTACCCGAATCTGAGCACATGGGCCTACAACATTTCCGCCTCCATCGGAAATGCTGCCGCTGCAGCCAGGATTTGATCCCGCGACCTGCGGGTAAGCAGCCGAGTGCCTTGGCCGCAAGAGCACCGCGACGGGGCGCTGGCAACATTTTCGATAATGGCATCTAAAAAATTGAACAACGCCCTTCCCTAAATTGTTATTGGGCAAATTCTGAGAAGTGTTCGTTAGGCCCAATGTCAAATGATTCAGAAGGCCATATCAGGAATTTTAAAGTTGGTGTAGCTTTGACGTTCTATAACTGGCCGACCTCTGATACAGTTGTGGTATTGCTGCAGTGGTATGTACCGTATCATTTACCGGTATATCCGGTCTGGCCTATTCGTTACACCGATATGAAACACCCCCTCAACATAACACAAGTCTCTAGCATCCGTTACTAAGTCCCGCCCGAGCTTTAGACCACGTCTGAATCGACCTTATGGTCCGTTTTTCTATGCTCCGAGTAGCCACAGCGGGGTCGTTGTGGAGTTGACCACCTGACAAGGTACGCTGAAGCAGCTGCGGTACCTTCTGCAAGTTTATAGCGCGAAACCATGTTTGAAAGCAGGGAGTTACTACGCAACCATGACTGCGTTTTTCTCGCCAACGGTACTACAGTATTATTGAGCGGGGCCCTTGTTGAATCGACCACCTAAGAAGGTACGGTGAAGCAGCTGCATTACCTTCTGCAGGTTTCATACCGCGAAAAACCGTGCTTGAAAGCAGAGAGCTCCTAGGGAGTTACTAAGGGACGGCGGCAGCATTTTCCGACGCTAGTACAGGATTGTTGAGCAATTGTCGCATTGTTCATTGCACTAACAAGGCCTATCGTTCGCTATTGGGGGGTTACAGCGTTTTAATAGTACACTAATTGATATGCTAGCCATGGGACGCTTCATCTGATCATTCCATTTGGGATGCCATATTGCATTTTGTCATGTGCACATGCAACGCTGAAACGCATAGCACCTCTATATGTTAATCTGTCTGTCTCCCGTGTGGACGCGAGCCAACAATCCCAATGGACACAACTCTTTCATATCGGCCACAATCTTCAGAGTTGACAACTTTCACGAGCAGCTGTAAATGATGAAGAATGTCGAAGCTTGTTATTGCGTCCACGTTAAAATACCATGCACGCGAGAAACATCACCATGGCGCATCAACGACGCTTACGTGTTCTGCTCCTCACTCACTGGTGTGGTTATGAATTCCATCTACTCTCCCGGGACTCTCCTACAAACTTTCGTCGAAATACAACGGTCCCTATCACGTTACGCAAAAAAAGATTACTGGTGTACTACCTCTTAAGGCCGCTGTGCGCATCTCCGGGCAATCATTGTCGTGAACAAGAGATTGTATATCGGCTCAAGCAGTACCATGGCCCATCTGTGTACACCTGCCCTTATGTCACTATAGGATGGTTCCCTCATTGCCCCGGGGGTGATTCCAAAGAGGGCAGTGGGAACGGAACTCTTGCAGAGAGAAGAGGAAGACCATGCACTGAGGTGCCATGTATATAGGAAAGCAAAGCAAAGCAAAGCAAAGAGATTGCCGACCTGCATCGGGTTAGCCCTAGCGCTAAATAAACTGCTGCTTTGCAAAGTCAATTTTCACCTCTAAAGCACACCATTTTATGAGAAACAAATTCATTGCGGGGCCTCTTGACTTGTTTATCTTGCAGTATGTGCCTAGAAAGTCAGCATGCTTTATGCGCAATCAATCATAGCCACAAATTGAATAATTTCTTTGCTTGATTGCTGCAAAAAGTATGGCATTTTCTACTATATTCCAGGAACAACATGTCCTACGTGGGAGTTTTCGTCAGTAGATCACCGGCAACACCAGAAGCAATGGACGTATATAGACACCAAAGTAAGTGTCTGCGCGAGTATTACGAGCGGTGGGGAGCTTTCAAGGGCAGTTCTTCAAACTAGTGTATGGCTGGGTGCTAGTGGTCATGCATTGCATAGCAGTCTGTTCGAAATATTTTAGTGTTAAACTTTTGAAATGCCTGTAAGCACTGTGGTGTTCTACAATGCAATCTAAATAACCTTCAAATGAAGCACAATGGTGTAAAATTTGTGAAAGAAAGAGTTTGAGTAATTTTTATATAGGAATTTGGGCATTTTGCCTGAAACACGCAGTTTTACTGCTGGTAGCGGCAGTGGCACTTCGACGAAAGTGAAGTGATAAAGACCCCTGTACCTAGTTGTACGAAGGTGCGTTAAGAAATACGAAATGATTCAAATTACGGGGGCCGTACAGTACATCGTTCACCATAGGCGTGTCGTTGTTGTGGCACTAGAAACGCAAAGTAATTTCATTAGTTGCCATCTGTTAGCATAAAAAGGTAACGTCCTCTAATCTATGTATTTACGGACAGTTATGAGTGGACATGAAAAAAAAAATATGAAGCCGAGGCGCTTGTCTACCTGCGCCCCTGCAGTCATAAATTTGAAATGATTCCTTTCGTCAGCACAATATGAAGTCATAAACAACATTGTGTCGTATCACGATAGTTACAGCGCGAGAACAAAACGACGACTCAGAGACAAGAAGGACACGAAGGACACGGGTCCTTGTCTCGGTGTCGTCGTTTTGTTCTCGCGCTATAGCTATCGTCATGCCATACCAACTAGCCCAAGCTGCCACATTTCTATGTGTCGTATCATTTATCAAGGTGACAATTGCTAATATCGGCCTTCGACAAACATGAAGTATGATTCTTTTTTTGCACTCTCTCACGCATTCCTCTGCCAAGGCCGTCCTAAGCTTTACCGGAAACTATCAAGTTAAGAAAAAAATGTGTTGTGCATTTTGTATGCGTAGGTCAAACGCTGTTATCAACAACTTTTCGCTGTTTCTTAGCGGATTTGATTTGAATCTCATCAAATCCGAAGTCCTCCCTGGTTCGCAGTAGACGAAGTGCGGCAAACGATGACTTTTGTCAACTTCATGCTGTGTGAATAGAAACCCTTTCGGCCATATGTTAAACCCCTATTAAGCAGTCAGCGGTAAGCAAACGGTGTCAATCATAATATAGAAAGTTCACGAAAGAGAGCAAGCACGCTGCCCAACTACATAAATAGACAACGAGGCAATGCCCTTTATTATGCACCCTTTGGGCGTTTGCGCCGTCACGAGGGAGATAATCAACCAGCTTCTGCATGCTACAGCTCAGGCATCTGTATAAACGATAAGTGGCTCATTTCTGTACGCAGCTAATCGTTTGCAAAGCATCATGTGAATGCATTCGAGGCCGAATCGCGTAACGGGCCACCAGGAAAACCGGGTTTTGCTACCTATTTTAACCTGGTAGATGTACTAAAACATGGTCGATCACTTTGTCGTAGAAATTCATCATATAAGTAACCAATATTCACTAACAATTGATAAAAGAGAGCTTGCGCATTGTCTTTTGATATGTGACAGCTATATCAACGTTTAACGTGAATGCAACCACGTTTACGCTTTGATACATCTCAGTTCCGAGGACTAGCATTCCTGGTAAAATATTAAAAAGACCTTGTAGTCATAGTTGTTGCGGTAGCTATAGCAGCTAACGGTTAGAGTGGAATCAAAGAGTGGCGTGACAGCCAGGGGAGCTGTGAACTTGACGTCGAACTCAGGCTAACGGCACCTATTTGCATGTGTTAGTAATAGACGCCACTAATTCACTAAAGGGAAATGCATCGCGCGTCGTGTCTACGCAAGTAGCTGGCCGCGATATTTCGAGACACGAGCGTAAACGAAGAACGCGCACTTACTGTCATGTTATAGGTAGGCCATTCATAGCATCTTTGGTATGGATGAATGGTATGAGTGAGGTGGATGCTAGGGGCAATGTATACACCTGGCACTGTGTTAATGCACAGGCCAAATTTCACTCAAACTATTGCAAACGCGCACAAAAGAATGGACACGTACAAACAATGACTTAAAGAATATAATGATAGATGTCATGGTTATGATGAATTACTTCAGTTTACGTTTACTAAGGGGACGATGAGAGCAAAGTTTTATACCCGTGACAAATGCGTAAAAGTAAAGTGCTTTGAAGTAAAACCCTTTCGTCGATAAAAAGGACCATTTGCAGAAAAGATTTGCAGAAAAGGACCATTTGCGCTGATGACAGGTGGCCTAAGGCCACCTGTCATCAGCGCAAATTTTTTCTACCTGATATAGGTGTTTCATATCAACACCTACCTACTGCCTTAGGCAGTTCCTCAGAAGAACGCTGCAAAAAATGGCAGTGTTTGGGAAATAAAAAAAGTTACAGATTAAAAAAAAAGTGAAGCACGAGCATTACACTCGGAGATATTGGAGTATAAAGAAATGTTCTGTTTGAATATTCTTACGGCCTATACTGTGCATACTCGTAATTTTGATTTTCTTGATGCATTTTTAGCAGCAACTTTAATTTGTGTGGCAAGTATGATCAATCGGTGTCTTGCTGTCCTTGTTTTTACTGTGCATTTTAATGACTGCGTTAGTAAAAGCGTACCATGTGTCATTGGTATTAACTTATAAGAGTGAACTAGACTCATTATACTGCAATAAATCAGCGCAGAGGCAAAATTACACGTGTTTCTCGAAGAGTGCGCAGAGACGCATTCATGTCACAAGAGCGAACATGTGCACACAAGATAAGACAGCGCCAACAAAGGTTAAAGAAAACGCCCCTAACAGCCGATGCGCTCCTTACGCGCTTCTCACCAAGCGTTTTTTCAGGACACGGATCGTGTATGGCAGGTACGCCCGTGAGCGTCTTTTGTCACGCACTGGCAACACACAGCAATGGTCGCTGCCAACACTAACAAGGCGGCTCTATAGTGACCTGCGCGGGCGTTTAGGAGTATAGGTAAAGTATAAGCTTTCAATGTTCAACAATGCGCTTTACTGCTAAAACTAGCGCTAACAAAAAAAATACCCAGATGGCACCGCAGTGTTGCGACTTGTTATTCTTCTGTTGATAAATTATCTACACTGTATGCAAGAGTACTCCTTTCCTGCCTGAAAAGTAGATGTGGGATCTGCTTTTCTGAAAGGAATCTTTGCCAAGCAAGCGTTCCTGCCTTATTGTGTGTCACTGTGCCCAAACTTCTTCCCGGAAGATGTACACTTGTTTAGAGGCTTTTAGGGCGCCCGTGTGTCAGAGGTGCGAGACACTGAATATATGTTTGTACAGCTTTCAGAGTATGTGGCAGTGGTGCAGTGGGCAGCGTTCCCGGAATCTTTGGCCGCTAACCGAAAAATCATGGCTTACGCCCGTAATCAGAAATGCTGCTTGACTTAATCTTGACTTGCCAGCGACTTCAATGCAGCACAAACGCGTTTCGAACGCTCTGTCTTTAGGCGGTGCCAAGGCACCACAAACACACAGGCGCGTTGCGAACGCGCTGAATTGAAGGCGGTTTCAAGTCAAGTTCAAGTCAAGTGGCGTTTCTGAATACGGGGGTTAGTCTGCCCTAAATGAAGTTTGTTAATTTACTATTTGATCGAGCGTGTTTAGATGCGGAGCATCTAATACTCGAGGCTTGTAGTGCGGCGCCGTCCGCAAGCTTCCTCCTTCTTCTTCCACCATCTGTGCATCCCTTCCTCCTCTACACACTGCGCGCGCTTCACTCCTCCACCATCTGTGCACCCTTCCTCCTCTACACACCGCGTGCGCTTCTCCTCTTCACGAACATTCGCTAGCTGTATAATTTAGCGCGCATGCCCCGTCACGCTTCGAGAACATCGGCAGCTGACGCGCGCGCATGCGCCGTCGTGCTTCGCGAACATCGGCAGCTGACGCGCGCGCATGCGCCGTTGCGCTTCTCCCCCTTCTCGAACATTCGACAGCTGACGCGCGCATGCACCGTCACCCACCATCTGTGCCGCCCGCGCTTCTCCCCTTCGAGAACATTCTACAATTCTCCTGATTCTCCAGTGGACGCGCATGCGCCGTCGCGCTTCGAGAACATTCAACAGCTGACAGTGCATGCGCCGTCGCGCTGTATATATACTCAAGGTCGGCGCTCGCTCGCTCAGTTGCCGCTCGTCGGTTGCTATGTACGGCGCGTCGACCTCCAAGGTCGCGGTGAAATGAATTCCAACGAATCCACAAACCGAAAGATCGACGTCCCTTCGACCAGCGCCGCCCTTTCGCATACGTGTGTACGTGTTCACTCATTTAACACCCCCTCCTACAACCACGTTAACCAATTTAGCCATCGACCCAAGTAAGTCGCAATTTAACACCCCATTTCACAACCACGTTAACCAATTTAGCCATCGACCCAAGTAAGTCGCACTTTAACACCCCCGTTAACCAATTATATGCTCCGCATCCTTCTCAGTGTTCCCCCGAGGGAAGCTGCGGGCATTTTTTTTAAATGCGAAGCATTTCTTAGCGAACTTCAGCGACTTTGAGCTTATCTATCTATCTATCTATCTATCTATCTATCTATCTATCTATCTATCTATCTATCTATCTATCTATCTATCTATCTATCTATCTATCTATCTATCTATCTATCTATCTATCTATCTATCTAGCCGCCTATGACGTTTAGCTCTCCTGGCCATTTCTATAATGGTATCGGTACCAAATTCGGTATGGCATAACATGACTGTATGAAGAACATATTTGACTAGCCATAACTTGAAAATCATGACATGTATGTCACGATTCACATTTCATGGTCCCGCAACCCTTGTGCTGGTTTTGTACACATTGCGTGTTGAAAAAAATTGTCAGGTCCCACGCACAGTGAGAATCGCTGATATATGAAGCACGAATGAGGAAGCTGGATATGTGACTTTAAAATCAGCACAACAATACAAAGCGGAAGTAAATGATGCCGTACGTGACTTTCATGTCATGATTATCACGTTTGGACGTTATTACGCCTGCGAGTCCACACCGAACGTAAGTGACTATGAAAAAGGCAATCTGTATCAAGGCCAGCAATCGAGCCCACCTGACGCGATCAACTCAACGACGTCATCAAGCAGCAGCACTGGTCTGTCACGCAACGCACCGTGAGCTCCCTCAGCCCGCGAGCCCGTTGAAGCTATCGGCGCCTTCCAGTTTGGCGAGTCTTACGCAATGCGCGGGAACGTCACTCGTCCTTGGTGCAACCACGCGCAGCGGTGGGCCCCATTGGAGGATTCCAACATCACGGCCAGCGGCTCTTCTGGTTGGACATTTGGTTACTCAAAGGATCCACCCGGTGCCTATAAAAAAAAAGACCTGCGGCGCGTCGCCAGCAGTAGAACTATGTGTCAGAAAAGAGAGCTCGGCTCTTCGAGTCTCTAAGCTGCCGGCCGCAGTGCCGAATTTGTAACGCCTTTATTTCTTTGCTGTATATAAACTCTGCCGTAACTCACCGTCGCCTTGTCCGCTCGTCTATCAGCTCTGCGCAGAAGCACTCGCAAACTGAGTAACACACGCTACCAAACGGCTGGTGACGGTTTGGTAGCATGTGTTACTCCCTATAACTCCTATGTATTCGCTCTCAGCAGCGGCAGCGCCACTTTTACCACTAGCGGTTGCTGGGAATACAGCTAGAAAAAAATCAGGAAGAAAAATTTTTCTTTATGGCGTCGCTGGTGAGGTCCCCAAATAGAGGGAAAGGACGAAATATCGAAAGGAGGAGCGTTGCCGCAGAAGCCCTCTTCTCCCCCTTCGCATGCAAACGGAATACCCTCGTGCCTTCTTTCAGGTTCACTGGTCACTTGGACAATGCAGTTATAAAATTATGTTAATCTTTTTTAAAAATCTTGTTTGTGTTATCTGAAGAGGCGCAAGTTAGGCTGACTGATTCCTCAGTAAGACGAAGCTCAACCGGTACAAACGAAATGCACGTTTTATTGCATGTTTTTTAAAAAAAACAGATAGACAATGTGAAAGTGTCAATCTATATAGAAAAGTTTATTAACAACTGACACATGAACCTAATGAGACAGCATTGAACATAGAATATCTGAACCAATGCAAAAATTACCAACAATCACGAGTAGGACATGTTGTATTTGACTCTATCACGTTTGTTATGACGACGCACATACTTTTTTTTACAAACTTTAGTACCAATTGAAACTGAAGTTCAGAGGTACGGATTGATTGATTAATATGTGGGGTTTAACGTCTCGAACCCACCATATGATAATGAGAGACGCCGTAGTGGAGGCCTCCAGAAATTTTGACCACCTGGGGTTCTTTAACGTACACCCAAATCTGAGCGCAGGGGCCTACAACATTTCCGCCTCCATCGGAAAAGCATCTGCTGCAGCCGGGATTCGAACCCGCGACCTGCGGGTCAGCAGCCGAGAACCTTAGGCACTATACTACCACGGCGGGGCTGCAGAGGCACGGAGAAGCTTGAAGCGGTCAGAAGTTTTTGAGAAAGAACGTAGCTGGAAACAGTGTTTTGGCAAGTTGACTCTTCTTCGTCGGGCAACAGCGTTGCCTTGACAAAGGAAAGTTCACTCGCCAAAACGTTGGATTTATAGACCTTCTCAGCAACAAATTTTCGAAGCATTTAGGTCACGAAGTGCATTTTAGTGACACTAATAAAATTAAAGATTTACAAAATGTGAATCCGTGGCTACAAAAAAATTCATGAGCAGGACGCAGCCTATAATTTTTTGACATCATTTCAACTGTGCGCCAAAACCTAAGTAAACTAAAGCTATGTAGCTAAGCCAACTCGCATTGAAGCCTTTAATTAAATGCATTTTCCCGACAGGAGTGTGGCTGCCGTTTTTATAAATTGGTCAAGCGACACTGCACTTCTGTAAGTCCGGTCAGGCTTGCAGAGAACTGGGTTTACTCATGAGTACTCATGCGAATTTTCTGCTGCTTTAATTGGTCCAAATTTTCGCGCTCATCCTTTGCCTTTAGGAAACGCTGAAAAACTTCGCGGAACTAAAAATCTCCAGATTAGCACACCGTAGGGCCACACAAAACATGTGTTGCTCGACTAAGCCATTTTCGACGAATGCATGATTGACTTATACGGCGTAGCTCACTGCGGCTTCCGTTTTCTGCGAGCCGCAACTTGCTGTCTTTATCTTTACTGTAGCTGACACACCAATCAAATTAAATGATTGAGCGCGATTCAACTTCTAATATTTCTGAGTGAGTGGGTAAAGGAGAGGAGGCAAGGGATGCGAACGCAAGTTTGAACGCATTCGTCTGGTGTAAGGCAGGGGGACACAATCTCCCCAATGCTATTCACTGCGTGCTTACAGGACGTTTTCAGAAGCCTAGAATGGGAACAGTTAGGGATAAGAGTTAATGGAGAGTACCTCAGTAACCTGCGCTTCGCCGATGACATTGCATTGCTGAGTAACTCCGGGGACGAATTGCAACTCATGATTACGGAGTTAGACAAGGAGAGCAAAAAGGTGGGTCTTAAAATTAATCTGCAGAAGACGAAAGTAATGTACAACAACCTCGGAAAGGAGCAGCGCTTTGCGATAGGTAATAGTGCACTTGAAGTTGTAAAAGACTATGTCTACTTAGGGCAGGTAATAACCGCAGAGCCTAACCACGAGATTGAAGTAACTAGAAGAATAAGAATGGGGTGGAGCACATTCGGCAGGCACTCTCAAATTATGACAAGTAGATTGCCACTGTCCCTCAAGAGGAAGGTATATAACAGCTGTATCTTGCCGGTACTTAGCTACGGAGCAGAAACCTGGAGACTCACAAAGAGGGTTCAACTTAAATTGAGGACGACGCAGCGAGCAATGGAAAGAAAAATGGTAGGTGTAACCCTAAGAGACAAGAAGAGAGCAGAGTGGATTAGGGGACAAACGGGATTTAAGGATATCATAGCTGCAATAAAGAAAAGAAAATGGACATGGGCCGGGCATGTAGCACGTAGACAGGATAACCGCTGGTCATTAAGGGTCACCAACTGGATTCCCAGAGAAGGGAAGCGGGGTAGGGGGAGGCAGAAGGTTAGGTGGGCAGATGAGATTAAGAAGTTTGCGGGTATAAATTGGCAACAGCAAGCACAGGACCGGGTTAACTGGCGGAACATGGGAGAGGCCTTTGTCCTGCAGTGGACGTAGACAGGCTGATGATGATGATGTCTGGTTTAAAATTCACAAAATTAGAAATAAGAAAATACACATTAACAGAACATAACTTGTGTACAGGGATATCAAATTTTTCATTTGTAAAAACTTGCGTGAAGGGCAATAAATGTGAACGTTCACATCAACCTCACTCCGTTCAGCTAGATCTTACACTCTAAGCCGAAATTCGGCAAAGTTGGACTAACTAGTCATTAAACCGACGGACAAACAGTTCATCCAACAGGGACTAAATGCGTGGCAGTGCGTGTCGTACGCAAACGCCCTGCAATGAAGGGACCAACGGGGAGGGTAACTGCACCGTGAAGCCCCGCCGCGGTGGTCTAGTGGCTAAGGTACTCGGCTGCTGACCCGCAGGTCGCGGGTTTGATTCCCGGCTGCGGCGGCTGCATTTCCGATGGAGGCGGAAATGTTGTAGGCCCGTGTGCTCAGATTTGGGCGCACGTTAAAGAACCCCAGGTGGTCAAAATTTTCGGAGCCCTCCACTACGGCGTCTCTCATAATCATATACTGGTTTTGGGACGTTAAACCCTACAAATCAATCAAATCAATCAACTGCGCCGTGAAGACTTTCCGTCGATGCTGCACTGCAATGCTCGGCGTGGTTGGCGATCACGAAAACAAGTTATGTCGGCTCTACGTGACTGTAAATGCGTAGCACTATGAAACGAATAGAAGTTATGAGAGGCAAGTGCAACGAGCAGTCAATGCACACAGCAAGCGCCCTGGCGTTTCCACCATGCCGGCATGGGCGGGTCGAAACCAAGTGAAAGTCTCCGCGAACACGGGCGATGGGGATAACTCAATCGCTTCAATGTGCTGAATTAGATAGAACTGCGAAGTACACTAACAACGCTGAGAAAAGTGAGCAGTTCGTCAGCGTTAGTGTACCAGCACAGTCACTGGCCACACCTTCAAAACGATATATATAGAAAATGGGAGTTTCGCACGTCGTCGGTATGAAGCTGGCTGCCGGTGTGAGTGCATTGCCGACACACGCGAAGGAAACGTCAAATACACTTTCTTTCGCAAAAAATAATATCTCCTGCAATAAATCTCAGACAAACTTACGTCTTTTTCTTCATGCGACAATTGTTCTCAAACATGAAGCGTTAAGACTATCGCAGATACGACTAATCGTGTAGCCGGCGGTGCACAGCGAGTGACTTACCAACACGATAAAAAACGGCGCCTGCGAACGATCTCGTAGCTTTAAGTATACAGATATATACATCACTCCGTAAGACCCCGCGAACATTGAACACCTACCTATTGTTGATATGCGACTATAAATAATGACGACGCAAATTCCACGCGAGCCGCGTGTTGCGATCGCCGGTGGTCATTTAGCCGTACTCCTCGTAAGCCTAGCGACGCCGTCGGCAAGCCGACACGGAATCCCGTCGGTGAGGCACCTGGCTGCTTCTGCCGCTTTCCTGCTTTAGCGCCACTGCCATGTTTGTGTTTGCAAACTCGTGCATCAGCAATGCCAACGCTGGTTCAGCCGACATGATCGAAAGCAAGCTGATGATTCGCATTCTCTGACTGGAGAGATGTTGAAGATTAGATGGATCCATATTAAAAGATCGGTGCGCTTCGGTGCTACGAATTAGCCCGTGTAAATCTTTACGTTCCGATGTCAATGTTAATTGTTTTTTTAAGCTGAGTAAAAGTCGCCCACTGGCACAAGATGGAAGGTCAAAATACTGTGCTATATATATCCGATAGTGTCTCTGTAGTGTAGCGCACGTGGTCAGTGTTTGCGGTGTTTCACTTTGAAGTAATAGTGCGTATGCATATATATATATATATATATATATATATATATATATATATAGTATATATATATATATATATATATATATATATATATATATATACTCACTTATTCACTTATAAACCCAAAAAAGCGGATGAAGGGAAGGCCGCTGTGATAGCTAAGTGGTTAGATTATCGAACGCGTTATCGAAGGTCGTAGGTTCGATTCCTGCTCACGGCTGATTATTTTTCACCCACTTTTCTTTCTTCTTATTTACATTCCATTGGTTCTAATAACTTCCCCTATACATTCCTTGGCATTACTGTCTGTTACATCTCATTAATATTGTGTCAAAACACGGAAAAACGAGCCCTTAGGTATACACTTCTTTCGCTTATATATATATATATATATATATATATATATATATATATATATATATATATATAAGTGCGTGTGTGTTGCCTGACTAAGTACTGCGTTCTTCATTGCTGATTAAAATGGTGTAAACATAAAAATATACTGCAAAACTGCAGGGTTGCCATTTTTTGTCATTCATCTAGACGGTTCAACTGTTAGTCCCACTGGAGCATTCTACTTCGAACAACATTCAAACCAAGTGGAGTAAGTGCTAGGGGTAACAGTTGAACCCTTGCAGTTGCTCCCGCAGTTAGTCCGAAATTGGTTCAAAATCTGTGGCAGCGCATTTAGTCCCCTAAAGGACCAATGGCACATCCTACTTTAGTCCTTTTCGGCTTAGAGTGTAGGATGCCCTGCCACCACCAAGGCTGGTATGTCCTTTAAACCGAAACTAGCACTGAGGTTTCGAGCCCTGAGTGTGGTACGCAGATTGTGCATTGTTCGTGGCTTAATAAAATGAAATTATATTGTGTTTTTGCTATACTCTTGTGGGCTTCAAGTTGAGAACAATACCATCGAACCAATCTATTATGACGAGTAAAAAAATAGATGGTTGGGTATTACCAGAATTTTTCATAAGGCTAGTCGATGCTAGTCGTAAAGAAGCAATTTTTGTAGTGTAACCGGTTTTTTTTTCTGCGAACAGTGTGTGCCTTGAGGCCGATCAGGGCTCTGCTTGGATGTATATTCTGTACACACAACACGGATACCACAGTCTTCGGGTATTTCAGGGAGGAGATCGGAAGTATCCCCATTTTGTCTGTTACATTCACAAATGAGTACCCGTTTTCATTGACGCGCGAAAATCTGTGCAGAATTGTTTGCAATACAATTTAAGCATTTCCAATGTACAGGTTGATGTACACTAAAGGCCATGGTCAGAACCAGCTAAAAATGGTTAAAAGAATTCATGTGGCTCCTGCCCCAAACACCTTCTTTTTTAGGCTTCACACTGGTACACCAAACGTCAAGGTAGCTGTAGAAGAGCCGGTTTCAACGCGAAAGCATTAAAGAGCTCGTTTCGCAGAAAACCCGCCGCCGATGTCGGCTCCGTTGGTTGTGAGCGAAAAATCGTCTGTGCGCCTGTGACTGCAAAAATCAAGTTACCGAGATAGCTACGAGAGGCCGCTACTTGTCCACGCGCGCGCGCGCAATCACACTGAAAAAAGCCACGCATTCGATTGATGACGCGCGGTAGTTTCTTTGCCCTGCTACCCCTCCCTGCTTAGCTTCCAGCGCTTTCGTCTGGACGAGAGAAGAGATAATGCAATTACAGCATGTGACAAATCTTTGTAACTCCACTCGCACTGGACAGATTTTTAAAATTTTTGTTCTATGGATAACTCTGCACTACTCCCCCGCAGATTTCGAAAAAAAACTCCGGGGAATGTAATACGATCTCTCAGGTTTTCAGTACACGTTCTTTTTGTGTGAATACGTGCATGCGTATTTTAGGCAAACGAATACTTTAGTTTGTGATATACGTCAAATATCGTTTAAACAAGGAATGATTCCAACTTTCCTAGCAGGTGATCTTAGAAAGGCTCTCCAACAACTCATTATATTTTTGCAGAATTTGAGGATAAAGGCATCTACTGGCATTGGCAATTGTTGTATGACGGCGCACCTACCTACAATTGCAGCGTTTTTCAAATTACTGAAATGCTTGTGGACGCTGAACGTGAGTATGGTATGTTTTCTTGTTTTAAAGGGTCCATTAAATGGTGTTTCTGCATTCTGTTTTTGATTAAACCCCTAATGGAGCAAGTAATTGGCACCATGATTCGATCGAAACACCCCTTATTACCGGAGCTATGAGTAATAATACGAGTAAGTATACGGGTTAGCATTTTGCTGGAAGCGCACTAGGCGCTTCCAGCAAAATGCTAAGCCCCTTCTCCTTTATCGTTCAGGTGTCGGCTGCGTGGATCTACCTACAACCGATGCTGAACATCTGCGTGGATTACAGTGGCAGCATCAACGTTTCACCGAACACACGTATCTTCACTTTATGTGAAGTCACTCTGCCGAACGCACTGGAATCTGCTCATGCTCTTTGCTGGATAACATCTCATCACGTGGACAAACCTGCTGCTATAAGAAGACAAACACCACAAGCAGCGACCAGTGTGCATGGCAGCAGTGCACTAGGCGCTTCCAGCAAAATGCTAAGCCCCTTCTGCTTTATCGTTCAGATGTCGGCTGCGTGGATATACCTACAACCGATGCTGAACATTTGCGTGGATTACAGTGGCAGCGTCAACGTTTCACCGAACACACGTATGTTCAATTTATGTGAAGTCGAACTGCCGAACGCACTGGAATCTGCGCATGCTCCTTGCTGGATAACATCTCATCACGTGGACAAACCTGTTGCTATAAGGAGACCAACATCAGAAGCAGCGACCAGTGTGCATGGCAGTAGCACACGAGGCGCTTCCAGCAAAATGCTAAGCCCCTTCTGCTTTAGCGTTCAGGTGTCGGCTGCGTGGATCTACCTACAACCGATGCTGAACATCTCCGTGGATTACAGTGGCAGCGTCAACGTTTCACCGAACACACGTATCTTCAATTTATGTGAAGTCACTCTGCCGAACGCACTGGAATCTGCGCATGCTCCTTGCTGTATAACATCTCATCACGTGTACAAACCTGCTGCTATAAGAAGACCAACACCACAAGCAGCGACCAGTGTGCATGGCAGCAGCGTACTAGGCGCTTCCAGCAAAATGCTAACCCATTCTGCTTTATTGTTCAGGTGTCGGCTGCGTGAATCTACCTACAACCGATGCTGAACATCTCCGTGGATTACAGTGGCAGCGTCAACGTTTCACCGAACACACGTATCTTCAATTTATGTGAAGTCACTCTGCCAAACGCACTGGAATCTGCGCATGCTCCTTGCTGGATAATATCTCATCACGTGTACAAACCTGCTGCTATAAGAAGACCAACACCACAAGCAGCGACCAGTGTGCATGGCAGCAGCGCACTAGGCGCTTCCAGCAAAATGCTAAGCCCATTCCGCTTTATTGTTCAGGTGTCGGCTGCGTGAATCTACCTACAACCGATGCTGAACATCTCCGTGGATTACAGTGGCAGCGTCAACGTTTCACCGAACACACGTATCTTCAATTTATGTGAAGTCCCTCTGCCGAACGCACTGGAATCTGCGTATGCTCCTTGGTGGATAACATCTCATCACGTGGACAAACCTGCTGCTATAAGAAGACCAACACCACAAGCAGCGACCAGTGTGCATGGCAGCAGCGCACTAGGCGCTTCCAGCAAAATGCTAAGCCCCTTCTGCTTTATCGTTCAGGTGTCGGCTGCGTGGATCTACCTACAACCGATGCTGAACATCTCCGTGGATTACAGTGGCAGCGTCAACGTTTCACCGAACACACGTATCTTCAATTTATGTGAAGTCTCTCTGCCGAACGCACTGGAATCTGCGTATGCTCCTTGGTGGATAACATCTCATCACGCGGACAAACCTGCTGCTATAAGAAGACCAACACCACAAGCAGCGACCAGTGTGCATGGCAGCAGCGCACTAGGCGTTTCCAGCGAAATTCTAAGCCCCTTCTTCTTTATCGTTCAGGTCAGTAGATACTTGCCTACCCATTGCTTCAGAAGCGATAACCACTTTTTGCTGCTGCTGCCATGCCCACCGATTATTCAAAAATTTGTTATAGATATTTACACATTTAGAGTTAGCCTTTTGTCATGTGGTGACGTTGAACCTAACCCTGCCCCGACAGAAAAGAAATTTTTGATGCAGTTACTTTCAGGTCAATCTAACATTTTAGCTAAACAGGGTCAAATTGAAACCGACATTATCAAATTAAACGACCGTATTGGAAATTTGGAACATCAACTAGCCCCATTACTTTCACTTAAAATGAAGTAGACAAGATGAAAAAAAAAACAGTCGCTAAACTTAAAGAAGCTGTAGGTCTTGCAGCGCAAAGAAATGATGAACTTGAAAATAGGAGCAGGAGAAATAATCTAGTTATATATGGCATTGAAAAGGCCGTCTCTGAAACTACTGAAAGCCTAACAACTACTATCAAGAAAACTTGTTCTCACAAAAACTTGGAATTACGGCAAATGGCACAAAGCGATGCCACAGACTGGGTAAAAAACCGCTAGAAATTGTCTTGTGATAATAAGGTTGTTAGACTATGGCGAGAAAACGTCAATACTTAAAGCATGTTTCAAGCTAAAGAGATCTCTCGTTTCAGTCACTGAGGACTTTTCTGCCGGTATTAGTGAAACCAGGAAGAAATTGTGGCAAACGGAAACGCATGAAAAGGCAAATGGTTCAAAAGTAAAGCTGGTATATGATAAGCTGTATGTAGACGACATTTTGTATGGTTGGGATGAAACCAACAATAAAAGGTATAAAATTTCAAAGCGTAACAAATGACACCAGAAAGTAAGTACCCGTAATCTATCTATCCTAATGTAAATTGCCGTAGCATTGTTAATAGACCTGTCGTGCTTGAAGCTCTGTTTCTTACTCATGAACCAGACATTGCTGTGCTTATAGAGACTTGGTTAAACGATGAGGTATCCTACAACGAATTCGTTCCGAAAAAGTACGTGTGCTTTCGTAAAGACCGGGACAGGAGAGGTGGCGGGGTTGCTATAATATTTAGAGCATATTTACAACTCGTTAGAATGCCTAATAGTATAGCTGTTGAAAGCATTTTTGCACTACAAATATAAATAAAATGCGATACATTCTCGGAGCTATTTATAGGCCTCCTGACTCCTTTGTCTCGGTTTTAGAAAATCTTGATGATTGCTCTTATATAAAACCAAATGACAGGTTAATTCTCGCGGGTGATTTCAATTTTCCCAGTATAAATCAGAATACGTTTTCCACGCAGTCTTCAGATCTATCTAAGTTACATTAAAATACTAGACATAATTTTTAATTAAGATTTGCTACAGATTATATCTCAACCTACTAGAATTCAAAGTGCAATTTCAATCCTAGTACTCTTCTTTGTTAGCAGTACTGTAAAAAATTATGTATTGTGTGATGTACCAGGAATATCTGATCCTGAAGCTGTCATACTAACCTTAACTGCTGCTTCGTATGTTGATTCCCCTGTCAAGCGCCAGTACCCGAACTTTTCTCGCGCTGATGATGAGTCAATCCTCGATTTTCTGGACCTCTCCTTCAATGCTTTCTCAGAAAACACCAGCAATATAAACGATCTATGCCTAACCCTCAAAGACATTGTTGAGGAATGTATAGCACGCTTTGTACTGCTAATTACTAAAAAAATCAGCTGGTAAAAATGCTTGGATCACTCGACAAACTCTCCAGCTACACCGAAAACTTAGGAGACTAAAAAAAGCAAAAGGTCAGAAATTCGGTTTGTCCTCTACT
>WOVY01007893.1:0-33097 GCA_013436015.1 Rhipicephalus annulatus | reverse complement strand
CGTCCCGCTCCACAAAAAAAAACAAAAGCGGTCGAAGAATTGAAAATTCACGCAGATTATTCAGACAGCGCTTTCATTGAGATGCCGATCGATACTAAGAACTGAGACATGATAGAGTGCACTCTAGACGTGACCACATACGAGAATCTCATTTCAGGGCCTCGCATCGTGATTCTTTGCCTTGTTCGCGCAGAGCGAGCGAAGATGTCTGCATAGGTTAGGTCAAACGCTGTGGAGGCCAGCAAGACTTCTTGCAATGAATGCGTTCACAGTAAGAGACAGCACGTTTTTTATTTTCATCTGAGACATGACTTCTTTTCCTCTTGGAGCTAAGTAATAATGAAGGTGCTAGGTTCGTCGGAATCAGATAGCGGCCCGCAGGGTCGCCGGCACTTCTTGGGATCGTTAAAGTCTTCGTACCGTACTTAGCGTGTCTTTCTTCTGATTTCTTGATGTTTTATGTGAAGCCTTTCGCGACGCTGTGCGTTTGTGCTCGTCTCGCACGACTGTTTACAACGATGAAAGCCAAAAACGAGACACGCGTAATCACACATATTGCTGACCAAACTTCTTCCACAGCGTTGTAGACCAAAGAGAGTTTTTTTTAATAATGTTGCTCGAGTGGAAATTATTGCCCCTGGAATAAAGCGGTGCCTACTGTAGATGGCAGCTGTGGCTGCCATTTACTAAGGACATGATAGACTATCAATGTTTTGTGCTTAAAAATGCAGCGCTATCCTCGAACGCCTAACGAGTTGAATGTAAAACTTTTCTGGGTCAACATGTTATTGCAAGTGCGTCTTAGTGGTACTATTTTTTCTTAGTAAGCCTCTGGTTAGAGGCAAAGTTCATTGGAGATTCAGTCACCTATACTCGTTTCTCCTTTTTATTTCGTCGGGAGCTATCTTTTTGATGTATAATACCGTAGCATTTACACTAACTTATTCGAAGCCACTTGATATCTAAGTGGGCACTATACCAGAAAAGAGCATGTTTCCGACAACTTTGGAGGGCAAAAGCTGACATAACTTTTGCCAGCAAGGCATTGCGGAAGCTTCCATTCAGAATTTTTTTAAAAACCTCCTTTAGTTGCATCTGATGTAGGAAACAGAGTTTGTATAGTAGCGGAGTTTACCCACTAACAACTCTCTGTATATAGCAGCATAATATACAGCACAATGGAGAGCCTGCCAGCCATTTCCAATCGCAGGAAGCGTAGCAAAGCTGTTACGGACGCGCAACGAAATATGGTAAATAGATGTTTAATACCACTCATCTCCAACATCGAGTTTGGCCCACCCATAATGAGGAAAAAACAAAGAAGACGGTGACGCCCGTGACGCTTTTACACGTGAGGGCACGCAGCGCGAGCAGAACAAGACTTCACGAGGCCTAAGGCACGCCCACGTCGTTCTGTACGCCATTCGAGTCGGCGGGCACCGAAAAAGATACCGTCTGGGTCCATCTTCAGGATCCGGCGATGAAGGTTGAGCAAGACGAGTCTCTGGGAAAGCAGTCGGAAGACACCTGCGCCATGACATTTCCTGCTTCGGTACAGCGCTTCTTCGAAACCGACGAAGAGAAGCAGCGTTGCTCGGCCATGGAACGGCCGTTGAGAGCCACAACAGAGGAACAAGCAAGCAAGCCAGCAAACACCATCCGCGGCTGCTCGAGTTACGACACGACAGCGTTCCCTGGTACGACTCCGTCGACTACATCGGCGCCGCCAGCGGCTTCTGGAGTATCAACTATGCACTAGAAACGACACGTCAGAGGTTCGACGCTTTCGTAACCGAAGGCGCCGAAGAAGAATGCCGCAGAGCTCTGCGAGGGCACTTGATGTTGCCCTTCGGAAATGGCTGGCCTGTCCGACGATGCTTTCCTTTTCACGGACCTGTCTCGCGACCACGTGTACTCTTCGGAAAAGTAGATGGCAAGCGGGTGCTCGCTCTGCGTCGTTCGATCCCCTTGTCGCGGCTACCAACGCGCCCATTACCCGCCCTACATGCAGCGAGGCTCCGAGATTTCTGGTGTGGCACCGAAGATCTCTGATCGCAGAGGCCACGCTTCACAGGAGTCCATCTCGCCCACCCAAAGTCGACGCCGACGCGCGTCGGTGTCGGTCGTAGCGTTGTCGCGTAACGGGCGTCCATCGGCGCGCGGATGACGTCCGCTCCGACTAGACGCACGAGACGGGAGTGTCGTCGCCGTCGTCGTCCGAACACGGTAGGCGAAAGTGGCACAACCGCGGTTCGCTTAGTTACAGCGATTACGACGGTACTATGATGACGAACAACTTCCGGAGTCTTCTTTGCCTTGCGTTCAACAGCGGAGCTACTATGCCTCGACACATCTAAGAAGCTTCCACGTGCCGTCGTGTATGCCTTGTTCGCGCCGGTGGTGACGCCCTTGAAAGTGTGAAACTAGCGATGCATGGCAGTGGTACATGGGCGCGCCAGTGTGTGAAGCGGCCGGCGGCAGAAATCCAGTGCCAAAGAGCACAAGTTGTTCAAGGCCGGAAAAGCTGCTAGAGTTCTCCGCGCAGATAATTCTTTTTTTGTTACATTATCTTGCTTTAGTATCTTTGTTTTGGTTGCATATCTTATGAAGTTTGTTATGTTGAATAAATATTCGAATCGAAAACAACTTTTAGTCGTCACTGTTTGCGGCACGGAGTTTTGAGCCTACCATACCACACCCCCTAAGCCGATACCCTACCAAATGGTGAGAGACCTGTGCTCGTTGGAGAGAACGATTGAAATATTAAACCTATCGGTGCGCAAAAGTTGGACGATCCGAATCGTAACAAAAAAAATTCTACTTGTCTTACCCGCAGGCCTTGTCTGCTGAAGCGTTCGGAGATGATAGGCTCAAATAACTAGTAACTACATTAGCAGTGTTGCCTTTTGGTTGTAGTTGTTACAGTTTATGGTATAGTAATACTTTTGACTAAATCTGTGTTATTTTGTGACACTTTCATTTCATCTTGACCGTTAAGAAATTTTTTAGCAGCTTGACTGTTGTCGTGAAGAATTTTATTGCCACGTGAGCATAATTTTCACTCCAGCAATCTACCTGGAGGAGATGAATGACCTCAAAATTAACAAAGTTTATTCAGACGACGCCGTTGTTGAGAAGTGAGTTCAGACCAGGGGTTGAGAGAGAATAAAACGCTTATTAGATTTTCTGCGAGAATAGATCGGTAAGTAGGGTCCCAAGTGAGGGATCTCATTGGTGCGGGCCACTGTCTTAGCACATTTCACGAGGGCTTTTTGGTGTCTTCAGATCCAAGCTCGACAAAGCTGCTGTACACCCTCCCATGTTGTTTCGTGTCCTGGGCTTTAAAAGGGGAGGATTGAGGCGCGACCACAAAGGACAATGCCATTTCACTGCCTTTCGTTCCCACTCTTACTTTTTCAGAAGAAAAGGCAGAAGTGGCAATTGCGTCGTCAGTTTCGGATTGGTATTTTTCAATTCGTTTACCTGCATTTGCCTCTATTTATCAAGCACGATCGCTTGCAATTGTTTTAACATTACGCAAAATACCCTTATCAATAACAAAATATGTCATTCTGACAGACTGTCTATATGTTCATTAACTGCATCTAATATGTCGAATGCCTTAGGTGTTTTGTGCTCTCCCAAGATATTTATATCTCATTCGATAGGGGTGGGTACCAGATGACAGAACTTTAACCCTCAGTGATGCAGGCTTGCAATGGCATAACTTGATGGTATCATACTTTCTATATTGCCGACGCTGGAATTTTTTTCTGCGGCACGATTTGGAAAAAAATGCCATATTGGATAAGTTTGGTGAGTCTTGTTTGGCAACATCTGAATTTCCTTATCTCAACTGTCTTTAGAAAAATATATGGTGCCCTTCCAGAACGGCAGATATATCAGTTACCAAACAACGATGCCGAGTTCCACCCACTGAACTTTTACCTGCACAGGTCTCTTTTGCTGCAGTCAGCCTTATGCCTCCACTACAACGAAAATGAATCCCTTCACTGTTTCCTTTTATCATGCGTATTATTTACAAATCAAAGAAAAATATCGTTAGAAGAACCTCTCAATAGGATAGCTATAAATTTATCTTTTCCGGTGGTACTTTCTGTTGGAGCAACTGAAAAGGGCTTTTACTGCATGAACGTTTGTGAAGCCGCATGTGATTTCCTCAAAAAAACAAGACGGAGAGAATGTTAAGCATAGGCTTTATTATGTTTTTTTTTTCCAACCCTTCTAGGAAGAGGGAATAACCTTATTGAAAGTTCGGCGAGTTGGTTGGTCGGGCCAATGGCCTTGTCCATGTTACGACAAGAAGTCTTTGTATCCTGGCGGCATCCTCAGCCCGCTGGATGGCCCACATCTTATCTTCGAGAGCGGGGTTGCCTGGCGAATTCCCTTAGGAATTTCGTTTTATTGCGATAGCAATTATATGGACACTCTCAGCTGGAGTTCGCGGTTGGCGTCGATGTCATGCACCCTATATGTGTACGTATTTATATATATGAAAACGCAAGAACAAATTGGCCCCCTTATATCCGCGTGTTACACTGTAAATGTCGCCGAAAGACGATAGTCTTGCGTCTGGAGAGAGGGAACAAAACGTTTATTTGATGTTCTGCGTGAGAAAATTGGTGAATCGTTTTCTGGAGGCCCTGCGTTAGAGTGCCTCAAGCAAGCAGCGGAGGCTAACGAGCGCATCTAGTCACGTCACACGTGAGCCATGAGCGCTATCTGGCACTTATCTTGGAAAACGAAGGGCGTGCGCCCTGCGCGCCCGTCTCGGATGTAATAAGATGTAAAACGCAAAGTGACAGGTAGGGGCCACCACGGTGTCGTCTTTGCAAAGAGTTGGAGACATTTGCCTTTTCGTGCAAGCATTACCTGGTCAGCGCTACGTGATGAAGGATATGGACCTTACAATTACTTATGGGTGCCTTGTCTAGTAAGAGACACACATACAAAATATGGACATGTTGTTATGGTGCCTCATATATGCGCAAAAATTGCTTTTATTTGACAATCGCATAAGTATGAACGCTGAATCTTGAGCAATATTGGTGGGCGCTGTGGATGGGGTCAGCCGTTCGGAGTATAGTTTGACCACTCTGGTGCTGTTTAGGGTACCGATAAGAGCGGACAAACAGAAATTGTGCAGACAGACAGACAGACAGACAGACAGACAGACAGACAGACAGACAGACAGACAGACAGACAGACAGACAGACAGACCAAACTTTTTTTGCGTCGAAGGTCCCCAAAAGACTATCGTTTTTAAAAATCACAGAAAAAAAGACTCCGGCGCGCGAAATCTGACGAGAAACTTTCGCCTCGTGAATGCGAAGCATTAACCACTGAGCCATCGGATGTACTTCCTTCAATGTGCAGACGGCAAACTATTCATATCTACCACTTACCGCTGTTGGTGGGCGTCTCGCGGGAAAACTATATCGTGTTTTCAGCATTATCAGCGAAATGGCGCAGTGATCGTGCGGTTGCTTTCATCTCTCACGCGTTCTTTGGCCCGCGTAGAGAATAAGGGGGTGTTCCTCGATCGCGCGCTCTTGTCTTGCAGAGAGGAGAATCGTACGTCTTGGCTAGCCTTTGAGTTTCGTCGAAATGATTGTGTTGTTGATACCGGGCGCACAAAGGTCACTGCAATTGTTGCACAGCCTCCGTTTGCGAAAATGGTGCGCTTTTAATCACAGCGAAGTCACAACTGAGACGCTTATTCACGTTAACCTGTACCTGTAAGTACGTCTCGTGCGTCCTTTGTGCGTGAGAAACGCTGGGAACGTTTTGATCTGCTTGCCATTCTGCGCGTAACTTTCTGTTTGTTGTTATGGCGTTCATCGCGTCACCTTTTTTTTTTCTTTCCGCTGTTAAATGTATTTTTCCTTTTTTTACTAATGCCATCGTTTCAAACCAATAATTTTAAACATATTTGCCTCGTGAATATATCTTATTGCTCAAATAAGATAGTTATACGGTAAATAAATAAATAGTCTAAATAGATAGTTAAAGTCTGTTTGATGGTCGATCCCCCTCAAAAGGTGCCGCCAGGACTCTTAGGAGGAACCAACCAACCATCTCACGGCACAACTCACTCGTTGTGTTTGAGGCACCCGTAATCCGGAAAAGATGAAAAGGAGATCGACGACGCTTCTGCGCGTGAAGGCACGTGCCACGAGCATAACGTGGCTTCGCGAAGCAGAACGCAAGCCATTGTTCTGTTGGAGTTGCCGAGCGTCAGAAGAGGAAGTCGTGGTCAGAAAAGACACCGTCAACGGTCCCCATTCGGGATATGGTGATGCAGCTTCAGGAAGACGAGTTCTTGGGCAAGGAGTCGCAAGACACAAAAAAAGACACCTGTACTATGACTTTTCCTTCTTCAGCTCAGCGCTGCTTCGAAACCAGCGAAAAGGAGCAGCGTTGCTCGGGCATGGAACGGCCGTTGAGAGCCACAACAGAGGAACAAGCAAGCAAGCGAGCAAACACCATCCGCGGCTGCTCGAGCTACGACCACGACAGCGTTCCCGGGTATGACTCCATCGACTACTGCGGCGCCACCGGCGGCTTCTGGAGTATCAACTATGCACTAGAAACAACACGTCAGAGGTTCGATGCTTTCGTAACCGAAGGCGCCAAAGAAGAATGCCGCAGAGCTCTGCGTGGGCACTTGATGTTGCCCTTCGGAAATGGCTGGCCTGTCCGACGATGCTTTCCTTTCCACGGACCTGTCTCGCGACCACGTGGACTCTTCGGAATCGTAGATGGTAAGCGGGTGCTCGCTCGGCGTCGTTCGATCCCCTTGTCGCGGCTGCCAACGCGCCCATTACCAGCCCTACATGCCGCGAGGCTCCGAGACTTCTGGTGTGGCACCAAAGATCTCCTATTGCAGAGGCCACGGTTCACAGGAGTCCATCTCGCCCACCCAAAATCGACGCCGACGCGCGTCGGTGTCGATCATAGCGTTTTCGCGTAACGGGCGTCCATCGGCGAGCGGATGACGTCGGCTGTGACCTGGCGCACGAGACGGGAGTGTCGTCGTAGTCGTCGCCGTCGTCGTCCGAACACGGGAAGCAAGATCGGGAAACCCGCGGTTCACTTAGTTGCAGCGGTTACGACGGTACGATGATGACGATGAACTTCTGGAGTCTTCTTTGCCTTGCGCTCAACAGCATACCTGCTTTGCCTCGCACTTTCAAGAAGCTTCCACGTTCCGTCGTGTAGGTCCTGTTCGCGTGGGTGGTGACACCCGTGAAAGTGTGAAACTAGCGATGCATCGCAGCGGTACATGGGCGCACCAGAGTGTGAAGCGGCCGGCGGCAGAAATCCAGTGCCAAGGAGCACAAGTTGTTCAAGGCCGGAAAAGCTGCTAGAGTTCTCCGCACAAATAATTCTTTTTTTGTTACATTACCTTGCTTTAGTGTCTTTGTTTTGGTTGCATATTTTATGAAGTGTGTTATGTTAAATAAATATTCGAATCGAAAACAACTTTTAGTCGTCACTGTTTGCTTCACGGAGTTTGGAACCTAATATACCACACCCCCTAAGCCGAGAACTCTACCTAATGGGTGAGACCTGTGCTCGTTGGAGATAACGATTGAAATTTTAAACCTATCGGTGCACAAAAGTTGGATGACCCGTATCTAACAGAAAAAATTTTCTAGTTATCTTACCAGCAGGCCTTGACTGAAGCGGTCTGCGATGATAGGCTCAAAAAACTTGTTACTGCATAGAAGTGTTGCCATTTGGGTTATTGTAGTGGTGAAGTGAAACTGTCGACTAGACCTATCTTCTTCTATGTTTCGTTGCACCTTCATTTCATCATGACCCTAAAGATAGAGGGGACAAGAAATAGTTTTGTGAGCTTGACTGCTGTCGTGAAGAATTTTAATCCAGCTGAAGATAAAGTTGGTCACTATTCGAGTTACATAGCCACTAGATCACCATGGCAGAATGAAAACGTTCCCTTCGAAGAACGTTCGTGGCAGCGAGGGGGTTGTCTGAAGTGTTATTCGTAAAATAATTCCCACTCCAGCAATTCCTTTGACGCCTCCATCCCCCCCCCCCTAAAAAAATAAAAGACCTCCAAGGTTTGAAAATTTACGCAGTTCGTTCAGGCAGCGCTATCTTTGAGATGCGATCGATACCAAGAACTGAGACATGCTAGAGTGCACTCTAGACAAGACCACATATAAGAATCTCATTTCAGGGCCTCGCATCGTCATTGTTTGTCTTTGTTCGTGCAGAGCGAGCGAAGATGACTGCATAGGTTAGGTGAAACGCTGTGGAGGCCAGCAAGACTTCTTGCAATGAATGCGTTCGCAATAAGAGACAGCACGATTTTGTTTTCATCTGAGACATGACTTTTTTTGCTCTTGGAACAAAGTAGTAAATGTAGGTGCTTGGTGTGTCAGAGAGAAATACGCCCCGTTGTACGGCTGCCTATACTTAGTTATAGGTCAGATAGCGGCCTGCAGTGTCGCCGGGACTTCTTGGGATCGTTAAAGTTCTTCGTACCGTACTTAGCGTATCTTTCTTCTGATTTCTTGATGTTTTATGTGAAGCCTTTCGCGACGCTGTGCGTTTGTGCTCGTCACGCACGACTGTTTACAACGATGAAAACCAAGAACGAGACACGTGTAGTCAAACATATCGCCGACCAAACTTCTTCCACAGCGTTGCAGACTAAGGAGAGTGTTTTTTTTAAACAAGATATCTGGAGTGGAGATTATAAACTATCAATGTTCAGCGATTTAAAATGAAACATTTCCCTCGAATGTCTAATGAGTTTAATGTAGAAAATTTTTCGGGTCACTAAGTGCTTCAAGTGTATCTTATAGTGTTACTAGTTTTTCTTAGTAAGCCTCTGATTGGAGGCAAAGTTCATTGGACATTCAGTCACCTATACTCACTTCTGCGTGTTATTTCGTCGGGAGCTATCTTTTGATGTATGATACCATTGCATTTGAACTAACATATCAAAGCCACTTGATCTCTAAGTGGGCACTACCCGAAAACAGCATGTTTCTGACAACTTTGGAGGGCAACTTTTGCAACTTTGGAGGACATAACTTTTGCTGGCAAGGCATTGCGGGAGCTTCCATTCAGAATTTTTTTACACTTCCTTGGTTCCACCTGATATAGAAAACAGAGTATATATAGTAGTGGAGCTTACCTACTAAGAACCCCCTGTATATAGCAGCATAATATACAGCACATTGGACAGCCTGCCAGCCATTTCCAATCGCAGGCTGCATAGCAAAGCTGTTAACAACAAAATGTGGTAAATAGATATTTAATACCACTAATCTCCAGCATCGTGTTTGGCCCACCCATAATGAGGAGAAAACGAAGAAGACGATGACGCTCGTGACGCTACTACGTGTGAGGGCACGCAGCACGAAAAAAACGTGGCTTCACGAAGCCCAAGGCAAGCCCACGTCGTTCTGTCCGCCATTGGAGCCGGCGAGCACCGAAAGACAGACTGCAGGCCTGAGGTCCATCTTCAGGATCTGGTAATGAAGCTTCTGCAAGACGAGTCCCTGGGATAGCAGTCGGAAGACGCCTGCTTTATGACTTTTCCTGCTTCGGTACAGCGCTTCTCTGAAACCGACGAAGAAGAAAAGCGCTGTTCGGGCACCGAACGGCCGTTTGACACATGCCCTCTCGCCGCCAAAACGTCGAGGAACCAACCAATCTAGCCAACCGTTCAACACTATCCGTGGTGGTTCGAACTCCGTGATCTGCTGCGGCGTCGCTGGTGACTTATGGAGCATTAACCATGCACTTGAAATGCCACGTCTGTGTTGCAACGTTTTGGTAACCGAAGACAATGAAGAAGAGCGTTGCAGAGCTCTGCGATGGCACTTCATGCTGTCCTTCGGGGCAGGCTGGCCTATCGGACGACGCTTTTCTTTCCATGGAGCTTACTCGCGACCACGGAGACTCTTCGTAATTGTATAAGGCAAGCGAGTGCTAGCTCCGCGTCGTTCGATCCCCTATTCACGGCTGCCAACGCACCCATTGCCATTCCTACAATCATTGAGACTCCGAGACTCCTGGTGGGGCATCGAAAGTCAGCGATCGCAGAAGGTCACGCTACCCAGGAATCGAGCTCGCTGTCCCGACATCGACGTTGTCCTGCGTCGATGTTGTCGTAGCATTGGTGCGACATGGGCGTCGACGGGCACGTAAATCGCCTCGGCCGGGACCTCGCGCGTGAGACGGGAGAGTCGTCGTCGTCGCCGTCGTCGTCCGAACGGTGGAAGCGAGAGAAGAACACTGGTGGTTCGCTTCTCTGCTGCGATGAAGACGAGACCACGATGACGAGCAACATTTGGGGTCTTGTTCGCCTTGCGTTGAACAGCGGAGCTGCTGTGCTTCGCGACCTCTATGCTCCTTTGTACAGTCAGCCGTGCAGTTGGCGTCGGCAGTGATTGCCTTGGATGTCCGAGGCCAGCAATGCATCTCAGTGGATCTAAGGCGTGGCCAGAGTGCTAAGCGGCGGGCTTCATAAGTCCGGTACCAAGAAGCACAAGTCGACCAAGGCTGGGACTCCGGGTGGTATTCTTCGCGGAGATTATACTCTTTATTTTGTTGGTATTTTGCTTTAGTATTCGTTTCCTTGGCTTCGTATTTTCTAAAGTGTGTTAAGTCTAATAAATATGCGAATCCAAAACTCATTGTCTTCGCAGTTAGCGGCATGAAGTTTTGCGAGTACTATACCGCAATCACACCTCGACGTGTTCTTGCGGTTGTCAACGTTTCAAAGATGGATGCTGAAAGGGGGCTGATGGTCACGCGATGTTCACCGAGGTTGAGCGTTAAGAGTAGTGGCTTCAGCATAATAGACTCTCCAACGCACATTTTTTAGCTATTGCTTCTGGCTCATGCGGTGGAGAACGTCAGTAATGAAGTACGCATAGTTGATGCCGTCGTGCGTATTCCAAGTTGTTGTTTTTTTCTCAGCGATCCAATTTGTCATGTATTTGGCGATGTGCCGCTTTGAGTTATTTAAACCTAGTTGCGTCGCGCACGAAACACTAAAACAATGTTGTGAGATATAACAACGATATGATCATGAGGCGCGTCGTATTATGGAGGGCTCCAGAAATTTTGACCATCTAGGCCGGGTTCTTTAACCTGCACTGACATCGCACAGCTTACGATCCTCTAGCATTTCACTTGCTTCGAAACGCCACAACCGCGACCGACAATGAACCCGTCACCTTTGTACTTTCATGTGTTTATGAGCTGGTTTTTCGCGATTATTAATAATAATATCTGGGGTGTTACGTGCTAGAACCACAATTTGTTTATAAAGCAGGCCATAACAGGACCCGGAAATTTGGACGATTTGGTCGTTGGGATCATTTCAGAGTAATATATGCTGGCCATTAACTGGCCGTCTTAGTTAGGAACGTGTTCCCCATCGCGTTCGCTGACACACCCTCACATTTAGGAATAGTTATAAAATAAAGAAGGATGCAGCGATGGCGTAGTGGTTAGAGCATCCGCCTCTCATAAGAGGGCCGTGGCTCGAATCCCGGTGCCGCGCAGTTCCCAACTGCATTAAAAGAAATCCGCGTGTTGATGGAACTGCATTAAGAGGCCTGGGGTGCGGCCTCACCGGCAGCCACCGCCGGGAACCTACTCCCTCTTCAGAGAAGGATTGGCCATCCTGATGCAGCGTCTGGCCACTACCTCCCACAAGCATACGTCAAATAACTCACGGCCCTCAGTCCCCAGCAGCTGCGAAGCAACTGACCACGGTGGTGGTCAGATCTGCAACGCAGCAGAGGGTGCTAAGAATGTCTGGATCCGGACAAGCCATCATTGGAACCTGAACTTGGCAACGTTTAACGCTAGAACCTTATCTAGTGAGGGCAGTCTAGCTGCACTATTCGAGGAGCTAGAGGGTGTTAAATGGGATATAATAGGACTCAGTGAGGTTAGGAGGACAGATGAGGCCTATACGGTGCTACAGAATGGTCACGTCCTTTGCTATCGAGGCTTGACTGACAGAAGAGAACTGGGAGTGGGGTTCTTTATTCACAGAAACATAGCTGGCAACATAAAGGAATACTATAGCTTTAATAAAAGGGTGTTAAGTATCGTAATTCATCTGAATAAAAGATACAAGATGAAGGTAGTACACGCTTACGCGCCTACATCCAGCCATGATGACGCTTCAGTTGAAAGTTTCTATGAAGACGTGAAATCGGCAATGAGTAAGGTAAAAACACAGCATACTATAGTGATGGGCGACTTTAATGCAAAGGTAGGGAAGAAGCAGGCTGGAGACCAGGCAGTAGGAGATTATGGCATCGGTACTAGAAACGCCAGAGGAGAGCTACTAGTAGAATTCGCAGAACACAATAATTTACGAATTTTCAATACCTTCTACCGAAAACGAGAAAACCGCAAGTGGACATGGAGGAGCCCTAATGGCGAAATTAAGAATGAAATAGACTTTATAATGAGTGCACACCCAGGAATCGAGCAGGATGTGGAAGTGGTTGGCAAGGTACGATGCAGTGACCATAGAATGGTACGGTCTCGAATTCGCCTAGACTTGAAGAAGGAACGACTGAAACTGATACGCAAGAAGCCAATCAATGAGCTACCACTGAGAGGGAAAGAACAGGAATTCAGAGTGTTGCTGCAGAACAGGTACTCGGCTCTTAGTGAGGAAACCAACCTTAGCGTAGATGCAATGAATGATAATCTGACGAGTATTATTACCGAGTGTGCTGCAATGGACGTTGTAGGCAGGGTAGTTATATAGGACACTGGGAAGCTTTCCCAGGAAAGGAAGAACCTAATTAGGAAGCGTCAAATCATGAAAGTGTCAAGTACAACAGACAAAATAGAACTGGCAGAGCTTTCGAAGTTGATTAATAGACGTAAGGCATGTGATGTAAGAAGGTATAACATGGAGAGAATTGAACACGCTCTGCAAAACGGAGGAAGCGTCAAAGCAGTGAAGAGAAAACTTGGGATAGGCAAAAGTGGGATGTATGCCCTAAGGGACAAAGAAGGCAAAATAACTACCAATATGGATAGGATAGTAAAAATAGCGGTGGATTTTTACAGAGATCTGTACAGTAGCCGAGACAACCACGACCTTAATAAAACTATAAGAACTAGCAGAACCCAGATGACAGAAATAATAGAAGACGTCAGAAAAGCTTTGGAGAGCATGCAAAGAGGCAAAGCTGCTGGTGAGGATCAGGTAACATCAGATCTCCTGAAAGATGGAGGACAGATTGTGTTAGAAAAACTAGCCACCCTGTTTATGAGGTGTCTCCTGACGGGAAGACGCTAACATCATCTTAATACATAAGAAAAGAGTTGACAAGGACTTGAAGAATTACAGGCCGATCAGATTGCTCTCTGTAGCATACTGTCGCGGTTCAACGTAAGCAGTGCACCGAGACGTTGAGTCCAAGAACCGACGGCGTGTGTTTTTTATGCAGGAGCCAAGAGCAGGCGAGCAAAAACAAAAGCACGTCGTCTTCTTCAGTCCCCCTTCTCACCAGACATTTGGCGCGCACATCGTCTTCGTTCTTTGTTTCGTGCGCGGCATTTGCCTCCCCTTAAAAGAGCATCGCCCCGATGCTATAGCTGAGACAGTAATTTGCGCAAGAAGTCACTTTGTAGAAGCGACGGTGCCTCGCAGAGTCACTCGCTGACGTATGGCTTAATGCGCACTACGTGCACAAGCTCAGGTCGGTGCTGGCGACGCCTTGAACAGTTTGGGCTATCCGGGACGACTTCATAGGTAACGTCACTTAGTCGTCGCAGCACTCGATAAGGTCCGAAGTACCTTCTGAGCAATTTTTCGGATAGTCCCCGTCTTCGTACAGGCGTCCACACCCATACCCTGTCCCCGGTTTCGTACGTTACAGGTGTATGACGTTGGTTATAGCGGCCTGCGTCGTACTCTTGCTGTTTGTATATTCGCAGACGTGCGAGCTGCCTGGCTTCCTCTGCGCGTTGAGTAAACGCGTCAGCACTCGTTTCGTTGTCATCGCATTCGTGTGGCAGCATCGCGTCTAACATCGTTCTTACTTCTCGTCCGTAAACAAGGCTGAATGGGGTCATCCGTGTGGTTTCTTGTTTCGCAGTATTGTATGCGAACGTTATGTAAGGGAGAATCTCGTCCCAGTTTTTGTGTTCGAAGTCCACATACATTGAAAGCATGTCTTCCAGAGTTTTGTTAAGTCGCTCGGTCAACCCGTTGGTTTGTGGATGGTAAGCTGTCGACTTGCGATGAATAGTACCACTGAGCACCAACACATGATCTAAAAGCGCGGCCGTGAATGCGGTTCCGCGATCTGTTATAACGATCGATGGCGCACCGTGTCTCAGCACAATGTTCTCTATGAAGAACCGGGCTACCTCCTCTGCTGTGCCTCTCTGGATGGCTTTTGTCTCGGCGTAGCGAGTAAGGTAGTCGGTCGCCACTATAACCCAACGGTTGCCAACACTAGAGGTGGGAAGTGGGCCCAAAAGGTCCATTCCGATACAAGCTAAATACAAAGGTAATTGCTAACAGAGTAAAGAAAACATTAGAATTCAATCAACCAAAGGAACAAGCAGGATTTCGAACAGGCTACTCAGCAATTGACCACATTCATACTATCAATCAGGTAATAGAGAAATGCTCAGAGTGTAACCAACCACTATACATAGCCTTCATAGATTACGAGAAGGCGTTTGATTCAGTAGGAATATCATCCATCATGCAGACACTGCGGAATCAGGCCGTAGATGAAGTATAAATTGTTGAGACGTTTATTGGCGGACACTTGTCGACGATGCTCGACAGCGACAGTCAATGCGGGTACCGACTCTCTGCACGAGCTGCTCTTCTTTTTTCTAAAAACGCGACCCACTAGAAGGCGCTGGAGAGGACGACCCACTGTTCGAAGGCTTCGCCACAACTACCCCGGGTACGAAGAGGGAGCCGCATGGTGACCTAACAGCTCGTTACTATGAGCGAGTCATGGTAGACTTTGAGGCGCTCCACGTTAACAATGTCGCGCCCTCGACGGCGCATGTCCGAAGGTGGTTCGATGGGTTCGATCAAGTAATTTACAGGGGAAGTGCGTTTGACGACACGGCAGGGGTCCTTCGTATTTGGGCAATAGTTTTGAAGATAGGCCAGTTGATGTGGTAGTGATCGAGAGCCAGACAAGCGCTCCAGGGAGGAAAGTGGGCGCAGTAGCGCTGGTGTCAGCGCGAATGCTTTTTGCCGCTCTTGATCATGCGCTGTAAAGGTCCTTGCTAGCTCTCGACACTCTTCAGCAAGCTTGGCTGTTGCAGAAATAGGCGCCCACTCGGACTGATCTGGCTTGTACGGAAGTATAGTGTCGATAGTGTGCGACGGGTGCCTTCCATATAATAAAAAGAAAGGTGAAAAGCCAGTAGTGCTCTGAAGGGCGGTGTTATATACGTAGTAAACGAAGGGTAGAATGGCATCCCAATTTGTGTGATCGGCGGCGACGTACTTGGAGAGCATGTCGCCGAGCGTATGGTTGAAGCGTTCAGTGAGGCCATTCGTCTGCGGGTGGTAAGCAGCAGTTTTGCGGTGAACAACGTTGCAGTCTTTGAGAATGGCTTTGACGACTTCAGACAAGAAGACGCGGCCTCGATCACTGAGCAGTTCTTGAGGTGGACCGTGTCGCAGGATGAATCGTTGGAGCAGGAAGGAGGCCACATCGCTCGCTGTAGCTGCGGGAAGAGCGGCAGTTTCGGCGTATCGCGTGAGGTGGTCCACAGCAACAATGGCCCAGCGGTTACCAGCTGATGTTAGTGGAAGTGGCCCATACAAATCGATGCCAACGCGCCCAAATGGCCTGGCAGGGCAAGGTAGAGGTTGCAGACCTACCGGCGGCAGTTGCGTTGAAGTTTTGCGGCGCTGACATTCTATGCAGGAGGGAAGGAATTTCTGCACGTAGCGGTACATGGCGCGCCAAAAGTACCGTTGGCGAATGCGGTGGTAAGTCTTCGATACCCCGGGAGTGCGCGCATTGCGGATCAGAATGAAAGAATACACATATGTCAGAGCGCAGACTGCGGGGTATGACTAGTAGCCACTGGCGGCCGTCGCCGTTGTAATTGTGGCGGTGGAGGAGGTCGTCGCGAACGGCGAAATGGTGGGCTTGACGACGCAACGCGCGAGTGGATGGAGTGGATGGATCAGTCAGCAAGTCTATCAGTGAGGCAATCCATTGATCCTTGCGCTGTTCAGTAGCAACGGCATGAATGCTAATAGAAGAAACGGCAAGGTGAGACGCTGAGTCGTGGGCATTGTCGTCAGGCTAGGGAGAGCGCGACAGGGCGTCGGCGTCAGCATGTTGCCTTCAGCGTCGGTACAGCACGTGGATGACGTAGTCTTGCAGGCGAAGTGCCCACCGGGCGAGACGGCCTGAGGGATCTTTCAATGACGACAACCAGCATAGTGCGTGATGGTCGGTGACTACATCAAATGGGCGACAATACAAATAAGGTCGGAACTTGGTAAGGGCCCAGACAATTGCCAGACATTCTTTCTCTGTGACGGTGTAATTAGTCTCAGCTTTTGTAAGCGTTCGGCTTGCATACGCCACGACATATTCCGGGAACCCTGGTTTGCGCTGCGCAAGGACAGCACCGAGACCGACACCACTGGCATCCGTGTGTACCTCTGTAGGGGCAATAGGGTCGTAGTGGCGGAGTATTGGACGCGACGTCAACAAACGACGGAGCGTTGTGAATGCGTCGTCACACTGTGATGACCACGAATGGAGAGGCCCGTTACTTTCGAGGAGCTTCATCAGCGGCGATACGATAGACGCGAAGTTTCGGATGAAGCGCCGAAAGTAGGAACACAGTCCTACGAAACTGTGCAGTTCCTTGATGGATGTCGGCTTGGGGAACTCGGTCACGGCCCGAAGCTTGGCTGGATTGGGAAGAATTCCATCCTTGGACATGACGTAGCCGAGTATCGTCAACTACCCAGCTGCAAATCGGCACTTCTTTAGGTAGGTTCAGTTGAAGACTGGCGTCACTCAGACGCGTTAAAACATGCCGCAGGCGTTGGAGATGCGTGGAGAAGTCCGGGGCGAAAACGATGACGTCATCGAGGTAGCACAGGCACGTGTGCCATTTCAGGTCACGCAGAACGGTATCCATCATGCGCTCAAAGGTGGCGGGCGCATTGCACAGCCCAAACGGCATGACGTAGAATTCGTACAAGCCGTCGGGAGTGACAAAAGCGGTCTTCGGTCGAGCGTCCTCAGCCATAGTTACTTGCCAGTACCCTGAATGCAAATCGAGAGATGAAAAAAATTCGGCTCCTTGCAGGCTGTCAATCGGCTCCTTGCAGGCTGTCACTATCGCGTAATCTACACGCGGTAGTGGGCACACGTCCTTACGAGTGATCTTCTTGAGGCATCGGTAGTCCACACAGAACCGCATAGAACCGTCCTTCTTCGCGACGAGAACCGCAGGAGACGCCCAGGGGCTGTTAGAGGGTCAAATAACATCGCGGCGAAGCATGTCGTCCACTTGCTCGTTGATTACACGGCGTTCTGTGGGAGATACGCGATATGGATGTTGCCGTAGTGGTGGTTGTGCACCTGTGTCGTTGCGATGCGGGACAGTGGATGTGCGGCCGAGAGAAGATTGAGCGACATCGAAAGAAGAGCGGAATTCTTCCAACAGGGCCAGAAGCTTGGAGCGCTGGACCAGCGTAAAGTTGTCGGCAATGGAAGGACCAAATACATCAGCGGATGATGAAACAGATGTAGAAACAGCACTAAGCGTATTGGAACTTCAGCAGTGCGTGTGATCAGGTTGATCGATGACTTGTGCATCTTCGATGGGTTCCACGCTGCCGAGACATTCCCCTCGCACCAACGTAACACTTTACGGGGATGAGTTCAGAACAAAAATAGTGGTGCTGCCGTGAGTGGCTTGCACGGTCTCGAAAGTAACTAGCAAGCCTTTTCTGGTGAAAGCACGATGAGATGGCAAGAGGAGTGCAGCGGTGTCGGAAAGACTTGCGCAGTAGACCGGCACCGCCGTGGACGAGTTTGCAGGCACTTGCGTGTCGTCCCTGACGAGCAACTTGCTTGCAGCAGATGGACTGTCGGCCGGCGTCAAAGAAGAGAATTGTGTCAGCTCTATTTCTGCTGGTGCGCAATGAATGACGGCGTCGTGGCGGGAGAGAAAATTCCATCCTAGGATGACGTTGTGAGAACATGAAGGAAACACGACAAATTCGACGGCATACATCACGTCCTGAATCATGAGGCGGGCTGTACACATCGCTGTAGGGTGAATGCTTTGCGCGCTGGCTGTACGGGGGGAGAGCCCGGAAAGTGGCATGGTCACTTTGCGCAGTAATCGGCTAAGCTTCGCGTCCATGACGAATACGGCGGCTCGTGTATCTACAAGGGCAGATGCATGAACACCATCCACAAGCACGTCTATCCCGTTCGATGGGCTTTCCTGAGGGCTTCTGCAGTTCGACAGCGTCGCAGCCCTTGCCTCGTGGACTGCGACGACTAGTTTTCCTAATCACCGTCTAGTGGACGTGGCCGCATCGGTGACAGTGAGCGACGTCGCGGAGATTGTGAACGGCGGGCAGATGGAGTGGGGCGGGACGATGGTGACAGTTGGCGGTGGTTGGTCATGAAAGCGGCTCAATTGGCTGGGAAAATTGGAGGCGACCTGCGGTTGTTGCACACGATTGCAATAGCGTGCTACGTGACCGACGCAACCACAAGCAAAGCAGATGGGGCGATTGTCAGCAGTGCGCCATCGGTTCGCGGGTCCCATCCATGTCGCAGAACGCGATGGGCGAGCCGGCTGCTGATATAACTGCATAGTGGGCGGCACACGGGGCACGTGGATGACGTCGGGATATGTAGGCGGCACAGTTTCTCCGAAGGCCTGGGGCCTGGCGATGGTTTCGGTATAACCAAGGGGGCCAGTCACAGGAATCAGTGGGGGTGGCCTGGCGACAACTTGGGCGTAACTGAGTGGTGTAGATACGGGAGGCGGCTGGTGGTATTCAGGAACGACCTCCGCGATTATCTGCTGAATGGCTCGGCGGAGGGAAGGCAGAAGTGTGCTTGACGGCTGTTGAGCACGTTGCGGGGAAGCAAAAGCCAGTAAAGAGACCTGGCGGGCAACTTCCTCACGCATGGATGACTTGATTTCAGCGAGCAAGGTGCTGTGGTCAGGAAGTGTTGACAAGGCCGAGAGATCAGCGTCACGTGAGGGTGGTCGACGGGTCATCGAGCGCTGCCGCCGCAGCTCCTCGTAACTCTGCCATAGTGTAATGATCTCTGCGACAGTGCGAGGGTTCTTGGCCACGAGCATGGTGAAGGCATCGTCAGCGATGCCTTTTAGAACATGGGTAATTCTGTCAGCCTCTGCCATGCTCGCGTCCACTTTCTTGCACAAGTCAAGGATGTCCTCAATGTAACTAGTGAAGGAATCACCGGTCTGCTGGGCTCGTTCACTCAACCGCTGTTCGGCTTGCAGCTTTCGAACGGCAGGACGGCCGAACACGTCGACGACGGCGGTTTTAAAAGCGGACCAAGTGGGGAAATCGGATGCGTGGTTGTTGTACCACATGCCGGCCACACCCGCGAGGTAGAAAACCAGGTTGCCGAGTTTACCTGCCTCGTCCCAATGATTAGGAACGCTGACGCGTTCGTACATAGCAAGCCAGTCCTCGACATCGGTGCCATCCGCGCCGGTGAAGACAGGAGGGTCGCGGATGCGGGGGACACCGGAACATGGCGTCGGCCCAGGAGGAAGCGTTTGCTGTGTGGCGTCTTGATGCACGGTAGAAGGCACGGTGCGGGATCGAAGCTCCAGGGGCATCGAATGCTAACCGAAGGTGTTGGAAGGGCACAGCACTCTCCACCAAATTGTTGAGACGTTTATTGGCGGACACTTGTCGACGATGCTCGACAGCGACAGTCAATGCGGGTACCGACTCTCTGCACGAGCTGCTCTTCTTTTTGCTAAAAAGGCGACCCACTAGAAGGCGCTGGAGAGGACAACCACTGTTCGAAGGCTTCGCCACAATATAAACAATCTGGAAGAATTCTGCAGGGGATCAACTGCTACCATAGTGCTTCATAAAAAAAAGCAACAGAATACCAATCAAGAAGAATGTAAGGCAGAGGGACACAATCTCCCCAATGCTAATTACCGCGTGCTTACAGGAGGTTTTTAGAAGCCTAGAATGGGAACAGTTAGGGATAAGAGTTAATGGAGAATACCTTAGTAACCTGCGCTTCGCCGATGACATTGCATTGCCTGAGTAACTCAGGGGACGAATTGCAACTCATGATTACGGAGTTAGACAGGGAGAGCAGAAAGGTGGGTCTTAAAATTAATCTGCAGAAAACGAAAGTAATGTACAACAACCTCGGAAAGGAGCAGCGCTTGGATATAGGTGATAGTGCACTTGAAGTTGTAAAAGACTATGTCTACTTAGACCAGGTAATAACCACAGAGCCGAAACACGAGATTAAATTAACTTGAATAATAAGAATGGGGTGGAGCACATTCGGCAAGCACTCTCAAATTATGACAGGTAGATTACCACTATCCCCCAAGAGGAAGGTATATAACAGTTGTATCTTGCCGGTACTTAGCTACGGAGCAGAAACTTGGAGACTTACAAAGAGGGTTCAGCTTAAATTGAGGACGACGCAGCGAGCAATGGAAATAAAAATAGTAGGTGGAACCTTAAGAGACAAGAAGAGAGCAGAGTGGATTAGGAGACAAACGGGGGTTAAGGATATCATAGTTGAAATAAAGAAGAGGAAATGGACATGGGCCGGGCATCTCATGTGCTGTGAAATCTATTGAAAGGACAGAGAAAACATTGATCAATTACAAAAAATTTAAAGACTGCTTGCGTTCCAACATTAGGGCAGTGTCCAGTGGTCAAAATGAAGACCTCGGCAAAAATCTATGTTCTGCTTTAAAAATCTCCAAGAACACTTCAGAATTTGTAATTGCTTCGTCGTCATCCAAAAGTGCCCAACCTAGTAGATGGTGGAATGATGAGTGCACACGAGATTATAGAAGAAGAAAAGCTGCATGGAAAAGACTTATATGTAATCAGAGTCCAAAAAATTGGAAGGATTATCAGTTCATTGCGGCAACATTTAAACGCACTGTATCGCGAGCGAAAGAGCAATATGACCAAGAACATTTCGAGTACCTGTCTAAATCAAATAACAAACGTGCTTTATTCAACTTCCTTCGTGGTAGGAAGAAGACCCCTATACCAGGAAACGTTGACTCAGTAGTTTACACCTCACAGGAACTACAGGAATCATTGAATCAGTTGGCTAAAGAATTAGAGAACAGGTTCTCAACGCATCTTCCTAATTCGGCTTACACAACAACCATCTATGACTACACAGAAATATCGGCTTCCAAATTAAATCAGGCTATGGAAAGATTGCCAAATGCAGCACCAGGCCCCGATGGAATAACAAATACAATGCTAAAAATACTTCACAGGGAATATCCGAATGATCTGTTAGGTCTCGTCAATTATTCCCTTAGAAGAGCATGGATCCCTTCTGAATGGAAGATTGCGAAAATTATACCATTGCTTAAGAAACAGGGGGCAGGCTATAATTTAGACAACATACGACCGATAGCCTTAACATCTAATGTAGTAAAACTTATTGAAAGTATACTTCATGGTCGTATAATTAGGTTTATTAACAAGAAACAACTGTTGAGTTCTTCCCAAATTGGCTTTAGATCTGGATATTCCATATGGCATGCACATGTAGATCTGGAAAGTCGTATTCATATTGCCCGTCACAAAAAGCACTTTGCGGCTTTAGTAACGTTAGACATATGTAAAGCATATGATAGTGTAGAGTATTCTATCTTGACTAATCAGTTATGGAGTCATGGACTTCCACCTTATATAGTAGCATGGGTGACGGAATTTTTAAGTAGAAGGGAATTCTATTGTTATCAAGGCGGTTTCTCTTCCTGTAAGCACAAGCAAACCCGAGGTGTACCTCAGGGGTCAGTACTTTCCCCGGTTTTATTCAACATATTGCTTAGTACCATCCCCGTTCATCCAGAAGTGAAAACCTATGTTTATGCCGATGACATTGCTTTCTTTGCTATGGCACATGACTTCCACTGTCTCTACACTATCTTGCAAACATATCTTAATAAAATAAAACATTGGTTGGATGGATTGATGTTGAACCTGAATACCGGTAAATGTGCTATTCTCGTTTTTCCAATTAAAGATCCCGTGCACATATCTATTAATTACAAGCTTCAAGATATCCCACAAGTACAATCATTGAAATATCTTGGAGTTATGTATAATGAGCATCTAAATTGGCGCCCTCACATTGAATACATCGCGACAAAAGCAGTACGCGCGATGGGCGTATTGCGAAGGTTGAGCAATTGTAGATCAGGTATGAGAAGAAAGGCACTTTTGATTATATATAAAATGTATGTCCGACCTGTGTTGGAGTTTGGCTGCATTCTTTTTTCTGGTGCGCCAGCCTACAAACTTCGCCCGCTCGTTCTGTTGGAAAGAGAGGCTTTACGGCTCTGCTTAGGACTTCCAAAGTATACTGCAAATGCAGTGTTATACCTTGAAGCACGAATACCAACCTTATTATGTCGCTTTAACATTCTTACTGTGCAGACCTTTTTACGACTATATGAAGCACCGTTTAACCCTGAACAAATTATTTTTATTTCCAATCCTGACCTTTTCTTCTCCGTGCATTGGCCAAGATTTACCAAACCACAAATAGTATTTGTTCAATCGTTACTTGAGCCCCTAAATGTACACGTTCGTGATCTGATTCCTTTAACTGAGCAACAAAATTCTTCAGAAATTGTTTACCATGATATCTTCCCAACTCACGCAAAGCTATTACCTACAGGCATTTTAAATGGTTTATTGCAGGACCATTTAAGTACTCTGCCAACAAATGTCATTATAGCAACGGACGCATCTCAATCACATGAAAAATCAGGCGTTGGAATATATTGCCCCGTACTTGATTGGTCATTTTCACTTCGCTTACCGGACTTTCTTCCTGTCTTTCTGGCTGAATTCATGGCAATAATGTTAGCTTTGCGAAAGGTAAATATTTCCATTCCAGTTGTAGCAGTCATAACTGATTCATTATCAGTGTGCTCTTCTCTGTCCGCATCTGGTCACTCACCTATAGTGAAACTTTTTAAATCGTTGATCCCCTGTCATCTCCGAAGTATTCATTTAATCTGGACACCAGGGCTCAAAGGTTTGTTGTTAAACGAAATAGCTGATTCTCTTGCGAAGGCATCCCTTTCGACACCAATTATTCCTATTTTCCCTCATACAGTATACATTACGGTGGCGCGATTTCGCACACTTAAAATCAGGCAAAATTTATCTAACCCTGCACTGACGGCTTCTCCAGAGTACAAACACTTGTTATTTTCCTGGCGCAGTGAACTGACTAAATCAAGGATGATGGAAGTTGTCATCACGAAATTTCGTTGCCGCGTTACCTCCCTCAATTTTTACTTGCATAGATCAGGCATATTGAATTCCCCTATGTGCATTTACTGTAATCAAGAGGAAACGATCAGTCATTTTTTATTAAATTGTCGCCGTTTCGATTTATTCAGGCAAAGCATACTAGCACCACCTCTTCAAAGACTGGGCTTGCAACTATCACAACCTGATCTTCTTTCATTTGGAGCCTCTACACTGGGTTTCAGCCACAGAGATGTTTTATTCGCCGTTCAAGAATACATCACTGCGACTAAACGATTTTCTTGCTAAATTGCTGTCTCACTATTTTTCTTTTTTTTTCTGCAAACTTGATATCGGTATTTCAAATCAAAATTAAGTTACAAAAAAAATTGTAGGAATGACGCAATGCTGAAAGTTTAGGGCAAATTCACCTTATAATCGGCCAATCCCCTTCTTTGGGTACGAGCCATTTGCACAGGGAAACAACAACAACATGTAGCACGTAGACAGGATAACCGCTGGTCATTAAGGGTAACTCACTGGATTCCCAGAGAAGGAAAGTGGGTGAGGGGTAGAGAAGATTAGGTGGGCAGATGAGATTAAGAAGTTTGCGGGTATAAATTGGCAGCAGCAAGCACAGGACCGGGTTAACTGGTGGAACATGGGAGAGGTCTTTGTCCTGCAGTGGAGGTAGTCAGGCTGATGATGATGATGATGATGATGATGATGATACCGCAATATCAAGCTATGAAACCTTTATGTTCAAGATCTGTACCGAGTGTGACAAAACCTTTGAGTTTAGGAGCTAGATGTGGAGAGCCCCATCTCCAAGGCTGCACTTGCTTGTGCCGTCAGATGAAAGGGTTCTCACGAGACATGGTATACATTTTGCGCAATCAAAAAAAAAATTGGATAGACCCCCTTTTAACCTACAGATGTGTATGGTACCTTGCCCTTCAAGGGAACCGGTAACACTTTCTTACGAATTCATCCACACAAAAAAATGTTTAGAGGCCGTCGTGTACGAGCGAAGTTACCAACATTTGTCATACGCCGCAAATGCATCCTCTCTTCCCAACAAAAGCGCTGGAAGCGGAGCAGAGATGGATGGTGCGGAAAAAGAAAATTGGATGATATATGCCAAGCACGAATAAGAAATGTTGATACGCACTTTGAAAACAGCACAACGTTACGAGCTTGAGGTAAGTGATGCGGTACATGACTTCCGTGTCATGATTATCATGTTTGGATGTGTCGTTCACCTTCGTCATCATTCACGTCACGGGATACCAAATTTAGTGTGTGGAGCTAGCGAAACGGCTGCGAGCACACTGTGAGCGAGGTATGTTGTCATGTTCTTACATGGCACGCGTGTCAGAATTATTATGTTTGCATCAACCATATATTCGTCATCCATTAACGTCACGTTATACCAAATTAATATATGTGGAGCTAGCAAAACGGCCGAGAGCGCATCATGAAGGACCCAGTATACTCCGATGTAGCGTTGATGCGCGCTCACGCTGGGCACAGCGACGCTACGTTAGCAAAACGCGAGCGTTCTATAGTCAGATGCCAGGCGCGACCAGCGTCCGTCGGCGCGGCCCGACGGCAACCGGCGCGAAATGCGGAGCGTTATCCAAACAACACTGCGTCTCCCTCTTTTCGTGACGGAGGGACGCCGGACGCGCTGAAACGTGCATGCGTCAAAGCAACGAAGCATGGCGCGCGCCTGGTAGTATATGGCAGGACCGGCGCCTGGCATGGCAACGTCGGCGTGACGCAACGAAATGAACGCCAACGAGCACGCGCACTGTGTCACGTCGAAATGTATGGGCGCGTTGACTGTGGCATGTAGTCATGTTCTCACATGACACCCATCTCATGATTTTCATGTTTGCACCAGTAACATGCCTTCGCCATCAATTGGCGTCACGTATTACCAAATTTAGCATATGTGAAGCTACCGAAACGGCCGCCAGCGTATCATCAGTGTGGCATGTAGTCATGTTGTTACATGACACGCATGTCGAGATTATCATGCTTGGGTGTGTAATTTACCTATGTCGTTCGTTCGCGTCGCGTTATACCGAGTTTGGTACATGTTAAGCTAGCGAAATGGCCGCGAGTGCATCATGAGCGTAGCACGTAGTCATATCGTTACATGACACGCATCTCATGTTTATCATGTTTGCACCAGTATCATACCTTCGTCATCCATTCAGGTCCCGTAATACCAAATTTGATACAAATGAAGCTAGTAAAATGGATTCCAGAACATCGGGGGCGTGGCATGTATAGTCATGTTGCTACATGACACACATCTGATTATCATCATGTTTGCACCAGTCACATACCATTGTTTTCCATATACCTATATTGTAATACTAAATTTAGTGTATGCGACGCTAGCGAAACGGCCGCGAGCGCATTACGAACGTAAAATGTAGTCATGTTGTTTAATGAAACACATGTCATGATTTTTATGTTAGGGTTTGTCGCTTGTGTTTGCCATGCAATCATGCCATATCGTACCAGTTTTGCAACATGCCATGTGAACGAAACCACCGCAAGTGCTGCAGGACCATGAAATGTAAATCATGATATGATATCATGATTGATATGAAATCATGATTGATATGATATATAAGGAGATGTTGGGTCACCATTATGGCACCGGCTACTCCTTAGCTGTTGATTGAAACTTGAACACGTATCTTGAAGCAAAACATACAAAGCAGTGCATGGAAAATAGAAAACTCGGGCACAGATATGCAAAGACACACTTATACGCACATATCACAATGGTAAGTAAATGTTCGAAAGTCAATGTAGGAAGTCTCTGGAAATGTCCCTCGTTATTATTCGGTCCACCAGGACAAAACAGCAAAGCACACGTTTGGTCCTTATAAAGATGCATTCACTTGCATATACATAATAGTGTCACGGGGTCGTGACGTGGCTGAAGACAGGAGACTTCGTGTTGGAATTTAACTGTTTATTTGGGCGAACCTGTGCCCGGTAAACTGAAGGTCCAATTACAGCAGCAGTCTCGCACAGATAGCAGTCTCGGACTGATAGCGGCGAACGGAGCGTCGGCCTTCGATCAACAACTGACAAGCAGCGAAGCGCGTCGGCATTTATACTCTTGCCGTCGAATGTTCTAGCGTTATCGCTGGCGGTGGCGTAGCTTCCAGAACAATCTGTACCGTTCGCACAGTGGGCGTGATCTTATCAAAATGATCTACTACAGTCCGGAACCTTCTAGAAAACTGCAGGCGCGGTTTGCGCTGAGAATCATGCGGTGTTTTCGGACGATAACAAAAACTTGGGAAATGGAACGTGGCATTGCCCCCCTCTGAAAAAAGGCATCGTCCCGATGCTTTAACTAAATATGAAAGTACAATAATTATGCAAGAAAGTACATAGAATAAATTACGATACAACAATAATACAAAAAAAACACTAGTTCAGTTTGTTAACGCGCATGAAACGGCTTGAGGCGCGCGACATGGACGACTTCAGGTCGCGATCGGCGTCGTTGAGAGTTCGTGATGCCGTCGGGAACAACCTCGTAATCAAGTGGGCCGAGCCTTCGAACCACCCTGTATGGTCCGAAGTACCGTCGCAGAAGCTTTTCACTTAGTCCACGTCGGCGTATCGGCGTCCACACCCAAACACGTTCACCGGGCTGGTATTCAACGAAGCGTCGTCGAAGATTGTAACGGTGGCTGTCGGTCGTCTGTTGATTCTTGATACGGAGACGCGCAAGTTGTCGGGCTTCTTCGGCGCGTTGAAGGTACTCGCTCACATCGAGGTTTTCTTCGTCGTTGACGTTGGGTAACATGGCATCGAGCGTCGTTGCCGGGCTCCTTCCGTAGACCAATTTGTATGGAGATATCTGCGTCGTCTCCTGCACCGCCGTGTTGTATGCGAAGGTCACATACGGAAGAATGGCGTCCCACGTCTTGTGTTCGACATCGACGTACATTGACAACATGTCGGCGATCGTCTTGTTAAGCCGCTCGGTGAGGCCGTTGGTCTGTGGGTGGTACGCTGTCGTCCGGCGGTGGTTTGTTTGGCTGTATGCCAAGATTGCTTGAGTTAAGTCGGCAGTGAATGCCGTTCCTCTGTCGGTGATAAGGACCTCTGGGGCGCCATGACGTAGGACGATATTTTCGACGAAGAATTTAGCTACCTCGGATGCACTGCCTTTTGGCAGGGCTTTTGTCTCGGCGTAGCGGGTGAGGTAGTCGGTAGCTACCACGATCCACTTGTTTCCGAAAGCCGACGTCGGGAACGGCCCCAGTAGGTCCATACCAATCTGCTGGAAAGGTCGGCAAGGTGGATCAATTGGCTGCAGAAGTCCCGCTGGCCTTGTCGGCGGTGTCTTGCGTCGCTGACAGTCCCGGCATGTTCTCACATAACGAGTGACGTCGGTGGTAAGACGTGGCCAGTAGTATCTTTCTTGTATCCTCGCGAGCGTGCGAGAAACACCGAGGTGCCCTGCCGTCGGATCGTCGTGAAGGGCCTGCAGGAGTTCTGGTCGCAGAGCTGAAGGCACCACAAGAAGGTACTTAGCTCGAAGCGGTGAAAAGTTTTTCTTTTGTAGAAGACCGTTTCGTAGAAAGAACGACGCAAGTGCGCGCTTGAATACCTTCGGGACTTCGGCGGTCCTGCCTTCGAGGTATTCTATTAGGGCCTTAAGTTCCGGGTCGGCCCTCTGTCGTTCAGCGAAGTCGTCGGTAGTTATCGTTCCTAAGAAGTAGTCGTCATCCGGGTCATCGGGTAGCGGTTGGTCGACAGGCGCACGAGAGAGACAGTCGGCGTCGGAGTGTTTTTTTGCCGGACTTGTAAATCACAGTAATGTCATATTCTTGAAGTCTCAGGCTCCATCGTGCGAGGCGACCTGAGGGGTCCTTCAAGGTGGCTAGCCAACACAATGCGTGGTGGTCGCTCACAACTTTGAAGGGCCTGCCGTAGAGGTAGGGGCGAAATTTCGACGTAGCCCAGATGATGGCGAGGCACTCCTTTTCTGTTGTGGAATAATTTGCTTCTGCTTTGGATAGCGATCGGCTGGCGTAACTAATAACCCTTTCAAGTCCGTCAGCCCTCTGCACAAGAACGGCGCCAAGACCTACGCTGCTGGCGTCAGTATGTATTTCTGTCTCGGCGAATTCGTCGAAATGGGCAAGTAACGGAGGCGTCTGGAGGCGATGTTTAAGCTCCTGGAAAGCGTGTTCCTGCGGCGCTTCCCACTTAAACTCCACGTCGGCCTTGGTAAGGTTAGTGAGAGGATCGGCGATGCGGGCGAAGTTTTTCACGAACCGCCTATAATAGGCACACAGGCCCAGAAATCGGCGCACGGCTTTCTTGTCAGTGGGCGGCGGGAAGTCGGCGATGGCGGCTGTTTTCCGTGGATCGGGACGAACTCCAGACTTGCTGATAACGTGCCCCAGAAACAAGAGCTCCTCATACGCAAATCTGCACTTTTCTGGCTTCAGTGTGAGTCCGGAAGTCTTGATGGCTTGAAGTACAGCTTCAAGGCGCCGAAGATGCTCGTCGAAACTCGAGGAAAACACGACGACGTCGTCCAGGTACACAAGGCAAGTCTGCCACTTCAATCCTGCCAGTACTGTATCCATAACGCGTTGAAACGTTGCAGGCGCTGAGCAAAGGCCGAAGGGCATCACCTTAAACTCGAAGAGGCCGTCCGGTGTTATAAACGCCGTCTTCTCTCGGTCTCTTTCGTCGACTTCGATTTGCCAATAGCCAGTCTTGAGGTCCATTGACGAAAAGTACTTGGCGTTATGGAGCCGATCAAGTGCGTCGTCTATTCGTGGGAGGGGATACACGTCCTTTCTTGTGATTTTGTTCAGGCGGCGGTAATCGACGCAGAAACGTAGGGTCCCATCCTTTTTCTTCACTAACACCACGGGGGATGCCCATGGACTCTTCGACGGCTGGATAATGTCATCCCGCAGCATTTCATCAACTTGTCTCTTCATGGCCTCACGTTCTCGCGTCGAAACCCTGTACGGACTCTGACGGAGTGGTCTGGCATTTTCTTCGGTTATGATGCGATGTTTCGTGATTGGGGTCTGCCGAATTTTCGATGACGACGAAAAGCAATCTTCGTATTGCAGGAGCAGGGCCTTGAGCTGTTCTTGCTTATCATTCGGAAGTCTGGGATTGACGTCGAAAGCTATGGGAGGGGGCTTGGTTCCTCTGAGCAGGTTCCGCAGAATCGGCGAGGGCGAAAGCACTGGTGGCTTTGACAATTTCTTCGATGTATGCGACCGTTGTTTCCTTTGTTCACATGTTTGTACTCATTGCTGAAATTCGTGAGCAAAACCGTTGCTCTGCCTCCCCGCAGCTCTGCAATTCCTCTTGCGACGCAAATATTTCGGGTGACCAACAGATGCTGACTGCCTTCAACGACGCCTTCCAAGTCAGGTGATTTAGGAGCGCCAACTGAAATAATGACGCTTGAGCGAGGCGGAATGGTGACTTGTTCTTCCAGCACATTCAAGGCATGGTGTCCTGACGGCGTGCGCGGCGGTAGTGCTTCTTCTGTGGATAACGTTATCGACTTTGTTTTTAGGTTGATGACAGCACCATGGAGGCATAAAAAGTCCATGCCAAGGATGACATCTCTCGAGCAATGCTGTAGGACTACGAAGTCTGTAGGATAAATACGGCCGTTAATGGTGACTCTCGCTGTGCAGATTCCTGCAGGCGTTACGAGATGACCTCCGGCTGTGCGGATTTCAGGGCCTTTCCAAGCTGTCCTAACTTTCTTTAACTTCGCGGCGAACGACCCACTGATGACAGAATAGTCGGCTCCAGTATCGACGAGAGCGGTCACACTGTGGCCGTCGATAAGAACGTCGAGGTCGCTAGTTCGCCGTCTCGCATTACAGTTAGGGCGTGGCGTCGGGTTACGGCTGCATCGGCTTGTTCTGCTGCTTCCATGTTGCGTCGTCAGGCCACCTTCGGTTGAGCTTTCGCCGTCAGAGCTTTGCCTGGTTGGCGTTGTGTTCGGAAAGCTCCGTCGCGGCGTCGTCGTCGTCGGAGGATCTTCGGTAGTTCGTCGCACAGCAACCGCACCTCCACCGGTTGCTGCCCTTAGTTTCCCGGAAACGGGCTAGGAGACCGGCCCCGCGTTGGGCCAGAGTACTGCCGGTAGTGCGGTGACGTGCGGCGGCTGGGCGACGGGGAACGCGAAGGGCTTCGTGGTGTCCACCGAGTTCCTGTCAGGTAGTCGGCGATGTCACGTGGTCGTTCTCCTGGCTGTGGACGCGGTGCATTGACGGCGAAGCCACGCAGTCCCATCTGTCGGTACTGGCAACGGCGGTATGTGTGTCCGGCCTCGCCGCAGTGGTAGCAGAGCGGGCGATGGTCAGGGGTGCGCCAGACGTCAGTCTTCCTCGGTGCACTGCGCTGGCTGCTGGCGAACGGTATGACGTCGGTGGGGGTGGTGGCGGCGGTGGCGTCTGTCGACGGAAGTGCGACGGGGCGGCGTTTTGGCGTGGACGGGGAGGAGCGTTGTGGCGCAGTGCAGCGGCGTAGCTCATGGCTTCCGGCTCGGGCAGCGGTGTGTGGGGAAGTTGAAGCGATTGCCGAACTTCTTCTCGCACAATGTCACCGATTGAATCCAGTTGAGGCTGCGCCGAAGGCAACAGCTTGCGCAGCTCTTCCCGCACGATCGCTCGGATCGTTTCACGCAGGTCTCCGGAGTTACTGGCTTGAGCAGCAGCGCAGTCTGCAGTCAGGCGACAATTATACTGTCTAGTGCGCATGTCCAGTGTCTTTTCGATCGTGGTCGCTACGGCTACAAATTCTTGGACGGTTTTCGGCGGGTTTCTCATCAGTCCCGCGAAGAGCTCCTGTTTGATCCCTCGCATAAGAAAACGAACTTTTTTCTCCTCAGGCATGTCTGGGTCAGCGTGACGGAATAATCGGGTCATTTCTTCTGTGAAAATGGTGACATTTTCATTTGGTAGTTGAACCCGAGTCTCTAATAAAGCAGCGGCCCTCTCTTTGCGAGCGACGCTCGCGAACGTTTGCAGGAATGCGCCGCAGAAAACATCCCACGTTCGGAGCGTGGACTCCCGATTTTCAAGCCAAGTCCTTGCGGTGTCTTCCAAGTAGAAGAACACACGACGCAGCTTTTCGTCATGATCCCAGTGGTTGAGGGCAGCCACACGGTCGTATGTCTCCAGCCAGGACTCCGGGTCTTCGAACGATGACCCATGGAAAATTGGTGGCACGTCATTAACACGTCATTCATTTCACAACACACACGTGATGGGTGTCACGTGATACTGTAAATAATAAGTACATGTGTTACAAATGAAGGTTTGTTCCTTGTTAATACTTGTCAGCAATCCCGCTGTCTTGTAAAAAAACGTGTTAATGCTTTTAAAGCGTGGGATTGTAAAACTCCAGTCGGCCACGGGCCCAGAAGTTTTTTCATGCTAAATGGTCTGCGGTCCAATGCGAACAGTCCACACTTAAGACGGCGTCTCGGCGTGTCATGATGTGGACAGTCTATGAGAAGGTGACAGACGTCTTCATCTATAAATCCACATTCGCATTCGGGAGTTTCAGCTCTGCCGATTCTGTGCAAAAAATGTTTTGTGTATGCAGTGCCTAGCCACAATCGTTGAATTAGAGTTTCCATCCTTCTATCTAATGCCAGCGTATTTTTGAATTCAATACATGGATCGATGGGATATAAATCGCAGCTCTTTGTACTTTGGTCAAACCAAGCAGTTTTGCTCATTCTGAAAGTTGTATTCTTTATAATACTGCGCAATTCATTTTTCGAAATTGGTAAAGAAACAGTAACGTCTTTGCTATGCGCTTGTCGTGCTGCTTCATCGGCAGCTGTGTTTCCAGGAATGTTGCAGTGGCCAGGTATCCACTGGAATTTGATCTCATGTTGCGCCTTCTTTGCTTTGGTGAGCTCTTTCAGCGTTTCGTATGTCATACTATCACTTATTACTGTCCTGTTTGTACTGGAGAGTGATCTTAATGCGGCCTGTGAGTCACTGAAAAGTACCCATTTTCTAGCGTCTGCTACCGAGTTTATAAACTTTCGAGCATACAGAATAGCGAAGAGCTCAGATGTAGTAGATGACATCATGCGACATAAATTAAACGATTCCTGAATATTGAGCTGGTGGTATGATAAATGCCGATGTTGAAGACGTTGTAGTACTTGAGCCATCTGTGTAAATATGTATGTACCCTGGATACCGCATGTGTATCTGATAAAGCGCCAGTTGTTGAGCAGCTTGGATGAACATGTCTCTCTTTTCTGATAATGCCATCCACTGAGAATTCAATGCTTGGTATTACAAGCAGCCATGGAGGATAGTCCATTTCAGAGCTCCAAAATTCATTTCTTGGTAATATATGTACATTACTCTGTACATCGTTATGAGCATTGCTTTTATCTCTTAGTAAAATCTCTTGTGCCAATGGGTGGTCCCTGTGTTGCGTCTGTAAGCGAAAAAAATGGCGGCA
>WOVY01007892.1:0-34162 GCA_013436015.1 Rhipicephalus annulatus | reverse complement strand
AAAAACTGAAACGCAGCGCCTGTTTGTAAACAATGTCATGCACAACGGTAGTATTGAAGCCATGTAGCAAGAAAAAAACCTCTTTAGCGAAGAAAGAAGACTACGTCAACATTTTTCTCAACTTGTCTGAAAAAAAATGCCCACAGAAGGCGATTGGCTGCACATTGGTTCACAGCCCTAAGCCGTGAGAACCCATCTCGTTCTTTCGTCGCACGCAGTCTCCTTCCTCCATGTTTTGTCGTTTTAGTCAGCTCTCTCGACCTCTCCTAACCACCTCTCGATCCGCCGCTGATCTCACTGTGGTGACGTCAGCCTGTTGAGGAGAGGGCATGGGGCCTTCTGTAAATTAGGGGGTGTTCAGCAGACGCCCTGAAGAAGCCGGGGCTGACGATGGCGTACAGGCCTCTAGAAGTTATTCAGGAACAGCTCCAGTGGAACAGTGGTGCCCTGAAAGGTGAGCGTTAGGCACCTGCCTCGGCGAACATAAGAGGCAACTGGGATGGTTGTAAACAAGGTTGGCCGCAATGTCGTCAGGTTCGCGTCGACGCCGTAGGCGGTGCCGACATAGGTGTTCTTCCGGATAAATATGCCCCTCACGTATATCTCGCCGAACCGGCCCACCTGAAGAAGAGGTGCAAGATCCACGAAAGGTAAAATGTCCAAAACCACGACGTTGCGTCGAAAACTGATGCTGCGTGGCCGGGAAGCCGGATAGGAAAGCCCCGATGGCATCGACCGTTGCAGCGAGGAAGTTAGCTTTCTTTCCCACTGGACGGAAAAGAATGGTGCTTCGTGCCTCCACCGTGAGGAGGGGCCGTGGGCTGTGATACGGTGTATGATGGTGTATCGGCGTCCAGTTGTGGAGAGAGGCGCGAAGAGGTGGCAAAGCGAGAGCTAGAGTGCCAGGTTCCTCCGAAGTCTTATTCGAGTTGTGTGCGAATGACGACGATGGTGTTCGGTGCTTCCAAAAGGTACTGAGGCGGAGGATTCTTCCTTCTCTACGAACCGTATTCACAAACACGCCACGACTTGAAACTCGACCTCAAAGAACCCTTCAGTACTGTTTTCTGTTGCAATTTCTGCAACGCAAAAAAATTGTGAGGATCCCTTTAGGTTGAGTTTCGAGTCAAGGAGCGTTTGTGAATATGGACCTACGTATTTCACATGAGTTGGTGTGGGCCGTGACGAAGAACTTTCCTCGCACGCGCCCAAAGGCGAGCTTTGCTGAGTTGCGGCCGAAAAATGACCGCCTGGCTCGAAGCGTTGGCGAAGCATCCTGAATTTTTTTCTGCTCCGAATGGACATCCATCTACCAATTTTGGTTGACCCAAGCCCGGTACCAAAGTACAGACAGGACCAAGCCCTAAGTAGCCCTTAGAAGAGCTGCGCACTTGACGGCGTGAAGCAGGCATCGAAAAACAAGGCAGGTGAGGAAAGCGAAAAACATTGGCCCAGTATCTGCTTGTTACACTGCAAATGTCGTCGAAAGACGATAGTCTTGCGTCTGGAGAGAGTGAACAAAACGTTTATTTGATGTTCTGCGCAAGAAAATCGGTTAGTGGCATTTTGGAGGCGCTACGTTAGAGTGCCTAGAGCGTGCAGTGGAGGCGAACAAGCGCATCAAGTCACGTCACACGTGAGACATGAGCGCCATCTAGCATTCATCTTAGAAAACGAAGCGCGCGCGCAGCGTGCACGCCTGTCTCGGAAGTGATAAGGTATTGAATGCAAGGTGACGGGTAGGTGCCACCACCATGTTGTCTAAGCAAAGCGTTGTAAACACTTGCTTTTTGTTCAAGCGTTGCATGGTCAGCGCAGCGTGATGAATGCTATGGTCCTTAGAATTGCTTATGTATGCCTTGTCCAGTAAACGATATACATACAAAATATTGACGTGTTGTTATGGTGCCTTAGATATGCGCACTAATTTTTATTCGAAATCACCCAAGTATGAACGCTCAACCCTGAGCAATATTGGTGGGCGCTGCAGATTGGGTCAGCCATTTGGGGTATGGCCGGTCACTTCGTTGCATTATAAGGTGCCATTAACGGTGGACAAACAGACAAGTGTACAGACAGAGGGACAGACCAAATTTTCTGCGCCTAAGGTCCCCAAGAAAGACTATCGTCTTTAACAAAGAAACCATCCGGGTCTTAAGCTCACCTCGTCCTCCCCTGACGAGTCGGTTGTTGAATGCTTCCTACCCATTACAAAATGGTCACTGTAAATCTTCATCATCATCAGCCACCAATTTATTTATTGAATAGTAAGAATTTGTAGGCATACTTGAATTAGTAGCTTCAAAAGCTTGCAATGAATTCTAGAAAGTGCACTCTCCGAGATTTGTTTGAGATTGTGCTGCGCTGGCGTGGCGTTTCTCTCAATTTTCTCGTTTAGCGAGAAAAAGCATAGCGAGACAAACTATAGCGGTAGAAATTAGGCGCATAGTGACTAAAATGACGTAACTGTACAGTCCATGCAAAGCACACGAAGCGCTTGCGATCAAATTGAAGATAAAATTTTGAACAAAAACGGTACTTTGAACTACCCACATAGTTTGTGTGAGCAGCATCATCCATGGATAAACCGAGCTACGTATTGGCGAGTTTACGGACAGAGACTGTGTAGTTGTACATGGAAAAATAGCTGAATGAGCACCAGGCAAAGCTAACAAGTTTTCGCGTCAGCTTTCTTCTTTTACTGCCCTTGCAACAACAGATCATGGCTAGATTTTGCCAGCCTGGCTTATATAAGAACGTGCCACTGGTGACCTTTCCTTCGCTGCTATTTTTTAAAGGAAAGACATTGACGAAGTAGTTGGCAATCGGTGTTTCACGTTTTCGGTACAACTTGCGTACTTTTAAAACAAACCATAAGGTGTGCAATATTCGTACACAAGTCAAATGTTGTTTGATACCTCATATTTTGCAGCCCCGCCGCGGTGGTCTAGTGGCTAAGGTACTCGGCTGCTGACCCGCAGGTCGCGGGTTCGATTCCCGGCTGCGGTGGCTGCATTTCCGATGGAGGCGGAAATGTTGTAGGCCCGTGTACTCAGATTTGGGTGCACGTTAAAGAACCCCAGGTGGTCAAAATTTCCGGAGTCCTTCACTACGGCGTCTCTCATAATCAAATGGTGGTTTTGGGACGTTAAACCCCACAAATCAATCAATCAATCAATCTCATATTTTGCAATAAAGGTTGGTATAGGCCCATAAGAGCTTCAAGACACTTTCTCGTTTGATTGGTAACTTTGGTAAAGGTTTACGGGCACTTAGGTATCCAGTTACTACTTCTTTTGATTACCTACACTCATTAGGTATTGAATTGCTACATGGAATTGCATGATAAGGTGCTGATGTGACTCCCTTTCAGGACAATACCCCTTCAGATACAAGCTACTATGTGCTATATGACAATGAATTTGAGTTTTTCCTGTGAGTATGACATGCAATATTACATGTTTGAACAACGTTTGCAAGAAATGTTACTGTTGAATTGTATACAAGAAAGCCGTCGTAGTGTGAGCACGCAGCATGACATAGGGCGACGTAAGGACTAAACTCATCTCAGGAAAGATGCGTTCATTCTAGCCTGTACTTTAGTTTGTAAATCAAAACTTTACTTGAACAAATTTCAAAGCACCTCCAAAAAAAAGCTGTGCCGGGAACGTTCACTAAACTGAAACACTAATGTTTTATCGCGTTATGGCAACTCTCAGAAAGCGTCTGCTTTTCAGATACATTGCATTCTGTGTGTGTTTGTTAAGCTACTTATTTGCATAATAAATTTACGCTTATTCATGATGATTATTTGACAAATATTTTGCCACACCTGTTTGCTTAAGACTTCACTGGTCAGGAGTTGAGTTGCTCAAGCTCCCATACACCCTCTGCGGTTCAACGTCCTGCCGGACAGAAAATGACCGATGTTGCCAAGCGCAACACCACTTCTACTCAAAATACTCACTACGGACAGATGCGGTTCCGTTTGGCGCTCATGAAAATTATCACCTGCTTGTATCCTGCTGTCATTGCCTGCCTGATAAGCTTCTGTCACGCGCCATTGGCGCTGTTGATATCGAAGGCTGTGATAAAGATATTTACCAAAAACATTTTTGTACTGTTGAAGTGATCATAATGACACCGCAGGTATCGAATTGTCTTACGGAACACTTTCATTAACCTCAAATAAGCTATGCAGCAAGTTTCCTTCAATCGAAGTAAAGTAAGATTGGGTGCAATGGCGTTTTCATGAGGGAATTTTTAAAAAGTTTTGTTGAGTTACGTTCGTTTATATTTTATTTCGGAACATGGAGTAAAATTTGCTTTCATTTCTCGACGGATCCAAGTAAATCCTCCAATTGTCAACCTTCGGTTGTCCTACAATATCTACCAAACTATATATATATATATAGTCCAGTAGATCCTCCGTGAGCGGTCACAACGTGATTTATTTCGACGTTTCGGCCTAGAGTCTGGCCTTCATCAGGAATAAAGATACAGTTTGTCGCTGCTCAGCTTTATACAATCTCAAATCAGAGGGCAAGGAAAGAGGGAAAAAAGGAAAGAAAACAAAGAAAAGAAAAGGAAAGAAAAAAAAGAAAAAAAGAAAAGTAATATACGGTGGACACCCCTCGGGTGCCCCCCTTCCACTTTTCCCTCCACTTCCCCCCATCTCTCTCCCCCCTCTCCCCTTCACCTTTCTGATGTCAGCGGTCTGTGTATGTTTCCGTTCACTAGCGCATTCCTCCCGATCAGACGGCCCCTCCTGGCACTGGCGGTTCGGTGTGGGGCAAAAAAGAGCTTTTCAGGAAGTCCTAAGCCTTTAACTACTCGGGGTCCCGTAAACAAATCGTCGTAGAAGGACGGGGGCCCCGTATTGTGGCAGAGGCTGGTCAGCGTGCATTTTAGGAAGTTCTAAGCCTTTAACTACTCCGCGCCCTGTCAACATTTCGCAGTAAAAATAGGGGTGCCCCGTATTGCGGTAGGCTGTGTAAGCGCTTGCAATGCGAATTCCTGGCCCGCTTCTAAATTACGCGTGTCGTGGGGGCTTCCCGGCTGTGCACATGGTTGCTGTTGGGCATGTCGTGCATGGCACAATTGATTGGGCAGTAAAATAAACCCGAAAACAGACGATATATATATATATATATATATATATATATATATATATATATATATTTATATATATCATCAGCCTGACTACGACCACTGCAGGACAGAGGCCTCTCCCAAGTTCCTGTGCTTGCTGCTGACCAATTTATACCCGCAAATTTCTTATTCACACATGCCCACCTATCCTACTGCCTCGCCCTAACTCGCTTGCCTTCTCTGGGAATCAAGTCAGTTACCCTTAATGACCAGTTGTTATCCTGTCTACGTGCTACATGCGCGGTCCACGTCCATGTCCCCTTCTTGATTTCAGCTATGATAACAGTAACCCCCGTTTGTTCCCTAATCCACTCTGCTCTCTTCCTGTTCCTTAAAGTTACACCTACCGATTTTCTTTCTATTGCACGGTGCGTCGTCCTCAATTTAAGCTGAACTCTCCTTGTAAGTCTTAAGGTTTCTGCTCCGTAGCTAAGTACTGGCAAGATACAGCTGTTATATACCTTCTTCTTGAGGGATAGTGGCAAGATACCTGTCTAAACTTGAGAGTGCTTGCCAAATGTGCTCCACTCCATTCTTATTTTTCTAGTTACTTCAATCTCGTGGTTTGGCTCCGCGGTTATTACCTGCCATAAGTAGACATGGTCTTTTAAAATTTGAAGTGCACTTTTACCTATCTCGAAGCGCTTCTCTTTTCGGAGGTTGTTGTACATAACTTTCGTTTTCTGCAGAAAAATTTTAAGATCCACCTTTCTGCTCTCCTTGCATAACTCCGTAATTATGAGTTGTTATTCATCCCCTGAGTTACACAGCAATGCAATGTCATCGGCGAAGCGCAAATTACTAAGATACTCTCCATTAACACTTATCTCTATATGTTCCCATTCTAGGCTTCTGAAAACCTCCTGTAAGCACGAGGTAAATTGCATTGGGGAGATTGTGTCCCCCTGCTTTACGCCCTTCTTGATTGGTATTCTGTTGCTTTCTTTATGAAGCACTATGGTATCAGTTGATCCTCTGTAGATTTCTTCCAGGATATTTATATATACTTCATTGCTGCCCTGATTCCGCAGTGTCTGCATTGCGGCTGATACTTTTCCTCAATCAAACGCCTTCTCGTAATCTATGAAGGCTATGAATAGTGGTTGGTTATATTCTCAGCATTTCTCTATTACCTGATTGATAGTATGAATGTGGTCGATTGTTAAATAGCCTGTTTGAAATCCTGCTTGTTGCTTTGGTTGATTGAATTCTAATGTTTTCTTTACTCTGTTAGCAATCACCTTTGTAAATAGCCTGTATACTATGGAGAGCAATGAGGGCAAGCTGATTGGCCTGTATTTTTGCAAGTCCTTGTCATCTCTTTTCCTACGAATGAAGATGATGTTAGCGTTCTTCCAAGACTTTGGTACTATTCCCATCAGGAGGCATCTCGTAAACAGGGTGGCTAGTTTTTCTAACACAATCTGTCCTCCACCTTCCAGCATATCTGATGTTACCTGATTCTCACCAACAGGTTTGCCTCTTTGCATGCTTTCCAAAGCTTTTCTGACTTCCTCTATTTTTACTAGTGTGGTGTCATCTCGGTTACTGCTAGTTCTTATGGTAATAAAGTCAAGGTTTTCTCGGCTACTGTTCAAATCTCTGTAAAACTCCTCCGCTATTTTAGCTATCCTATCCATATCGGTACTTATTTTGCCTTCTTCGTCTCTTAGTGCATACATCCAATTTTCGCCTATCCCAAGTTTCCTCTTGACTGCTTAAACGCTCTCTCCGTTTTTCAGAGCGTGCTCAATTCTCTCCATGTTATACCTTCTTACATCGCATACCTTACGCCTATTAATCAACGTCGAAAGCTCTGTCAGTTCTACTTTGTCTGTTGTAATTGAGACTTTCATGATTTGACGCTTCTTAAGGATATTCTTCGTTTCCTGGGAAAGTTTGCCAGTGTCCTGTCTAACTATCCTGCTCCAACTTCCACTGCACACTCCGTAATGATACTCGTCAGATTATCATTCATTGTATCTATGCTAAGATTGGTTTCCTCACTAAGAGCCGAGTACCTGTTCTGAAGCGAGACTCTGGATTCCTGTACTTTTCCTCTCAGTGCTAGCTCATTGATTGGCTTCTTGCGTATCAGTTTCTGTCGTTCCTTCTGCAAGTGTAAGTGAATTCGAGACCGTATCATTCTATGGTCACTCCATCGTATCTTGCCAACCACTTCCACATCCTGCAAGATGCCTGAATGTGCACTCAGTATAAAGTCTATTTGGTTCTTATTTTCGGCGTTAGGACTCCTCCATGTCCACTTGCGGTTTCCTAGTTTTCAGTAGAAGGTATTCAAAATCCATAAATTATTGCGTTCTGCGAAATGTACTAGTAACTCTCCTCTGCAGTTTCTAGTACCGATGCCATAATCTCCTACTGCCTGGTCTCCCGCCTGCTTCTTCCCTACCTTTGCATTAAAGTCTCCCATCAATATAGTACACTGTGTTTTCACATTAGTCATTGCCAATTCCACGTCTTCATAGAAGCTTTCAACTGAAGTGTCATGATGACTGGATGTAGGCGCGTAAGCCTGTACCACCTTCATCTTGTATCTTTTATTCAGTTTAATTACAATACCTCCCACGCTTTCATATATTCTATCGTATTCTTCTACGTTGCCAGCTACGTTTCTGTGAATTTGGAACCCCACTCCCAGTTCTCTTCTGTCCGCCAAACCCCTATAGCAAAGAACGTGCCCCTTCTGTAGCACCGTATAAGCCTCATCTGTCCTTCTAACTACACTGAGCCCTAATCTATCCCATTTACCAACCTCTATCTCCTCGAATAGTACAGCAAGACTTCCCTCACTAGATAAGCTTCTATGGTTCAACGTTTCCAAGTTATGGTTCCAACGGCGGCTTGTCCGGATCCAGAGATTCTTAACCCCCTCTGCTGCGTTCCAGATCTGACCGTTACCGTGGTCAGTTGCTTCGCAGCTGCTGGGGACTGAGGGCCATGAGTTATTTGACGTATGCATGTGGGAGGTAGTTGCCAGATACTGCACCAGAGTGGCCAATGCTTCCCTGGTTAGGGAGTGCGTTCCCGGCGGTGGTTACTGGTAAGGCCGTAACCCCCGGCTTCCTAATGCAGTTCCTTCACCACACGGATTTTTTATCTGGTTAGGAAGAGCGGCACCGGGATTTGAACCACAGACCTTTTGCATGCGATGCGAATGCTCTAACCACTAGGCCATCGCTGTATATATATATAAAGAGAGAGAGAGAGAAATATTTACAAAGCAGTCAAGGCATACACCAAAACAATTTGTATATAGTCCTGAATTCTTGTGCGTTGTTGGTTGCATGGGGACCGACGGGGACCTGGTGGCCCAATAGAAAAGTTTTGGTGCTGATAGCATACACCGTCTTACCTTCGCAACGAACGGAACCTCTCTGAATAGCAACATTCACGGGTACAGACCTTCACCACCAGTTCTAATGCTTTTTAAATCGAAGTTTTATGTGACGCTTAGACGCCATTCATCCTGCAATTATACTAGGGTCCAATGTGTTGACGGAGCACATTGCTTTTAGAGCCAAGATGGCACTTCAGTTCTGCTGTAGTTTTCGGGGAATTTGGCGGTGCAGGAACATGCAAGTCATGCAAATGTGCTCTTGCGGGACTTTCTTCACCTGATATTAGCACGTGCTGTGGCCATGCTACCTTTACAACTACCATCAATTGAGAGGCGCTTCACCTGCAACTATCGTCAAAGTTGTATCGCATGCGCCCCTTTCAAGAAAGAATTTTCAGTGGAGGCCTAGGACTGCATGTGCTTTCTGAACCAAGAGCTGGCTTCTTTCTCCTCCCATGCTTTCTGACCTAACATTTCAGAGCTAGAGCTCCTCTCTATCGGCAAAAATCAAGCTTGTTTATTTTTTGCGCTCTTAAACCAACTTCTGAAGCACTTCTCTTGAACAGTCTCAGTACAAAATTTGGCAACGGGACTACAAAAGGAGTGCAAAGGCATCTTCATGTTTTTTCTGTCTTTGTGGTCCAAGCTTTGCATCACATATAAAATGTTCAGCAAAGCTACGCAACAACTCGTCAAGCAAAAAGTTTTTCCATTGCCATGCAACCATGTAAACCTTTTCGACAGTTGATTCCAATGCGTGAAGTCAGAATGACTCCCATGTCAGGTCGTAATGCAATAAAGGCGCTCACGGTCTACACGTAAACCTCGAAAAGAAAAAAAATTTTTAAGACCATTTAAAGGACCCGCGCTACCAAAACGCATAGCGTTTAATAATTGTGGTAATATAGTTGTACGACACAAGCTCTGAGAGGTTAACTTCTATGAATACACAAGCCATATCATAACGTTGATGGTCTCAGCAGCAAGGCGCCAGTTACCACTAGTTGCACTTGGTTCCAACTAAAATGAAGTTTGTGACCGAAACGAAGTGCATGCGTTATGTCATACAGTTATCTACTCTTTTCCCGCCTTTTAAACCACGACTGTACCCTTTAAGGTACGACGATGTTCTTAAGATTAGTCGAATGGCACAGTGGCGTCAATACACACAATACGAGTGGAATTGAAAGCAACGATTAGGCCGTGATTAGGCTGCTAGGTGACGCCGGTGAGCCGAAGACTCCGATTTCACACAAAAGGACAATAACATAGAAGGGAAAGGAGATGGTGGCTGCGGACACAACCCGAAGCGATGAATTCATATATTGATACGTGGGGTTTAGCGTCCCAAAATCACGATATGACTATGAGAGACGCTTGAGTAAAAAACTCCTGAACTCTCGGCCACCTGGGGCTCTTTACCTTGCAACCAAATCTGAACACACGGGCCTACAGCACTTTCGTTTCTATCGAAAATGCAGCCGCCACAGCAGAAATTCGATCCCACGACTTGCGGGTCAGCAGCCGAGTACCGTAGCCACTAGACCACCGCGGCAGGGCAACGGACACAAAATTGGCACTCTCGATTTTGGTTTCTTAAGTGATGGCTGGTAAACTTTCTTGCTTGTGTCGTTTGAATTCAACTGCGCAGAAGGATGCTTGTTGTGCAAAATGACGGAAAAGAATTGGGCATTTAACGTAACTAAAAGCCGGAAATTGGCATTTTAAGAAAAAAATTCACTTCTTTATTTGGCCCCATATATCCTAAAGCCACGCCAATTTGTGGGCTAAGCAGCCAACATGCTTTGCCATCTTTTACTGAAAAGGACACAATGCATCTCAGACAGCTTCTTACTGACTGCTTTCACATGACTTGGATTTCGGCAATATGGAAGATCTGCTGCTATGCTATGCCAAATGTAAGTTTTACTGAAAAAAACTAAAATATGGCTGCTAAAAAACAATGAATTTGTGTTGTTGCCATAATTAGGCAATATACTTGCCGAGTTTGATATTGGACTAGTATTGATTGCGGAGCATGTGCAACTGCCCGATCAATACTGGACCACTCAACGTGAGTATAGGCCACGATTGTGTTTTAAGTGCTGCACTTTAATACCGTGTTTTTCCTTCGCTCACACGTTAGATCAATCGATAATTTGTTAATCAGTCTGTGTGGATCTTTGATGACATCGCACAGGTCCGCTGAAAAAGATTGGTGCGAAGCAACAGTATCTGATGTTCCTTCAGACATGGAATTACATGCTGCTGACCGAATTGATAGACACAAAGAGTAAGTGGCCCTATATACACTTTGGCAACGCAAAAACAAGACATCCTAAAATGTGTATGGTGCAAGATGAAAATTGTGTTGTGTTTCTGCCCAAAATGCTCTCGTAGTTAAAATTTGAAAATGACTTACAAAGCACTGGTTTCAGATGACCTAGCAAATCGGCTCTCATTTGGTTAAACTGCAGAAAAAATTTGTACTGCTGGCTGTGGGTGTTATGTTTTCTGTTTATCTGTCCCCCACAATGGTGTCAGCTGCATCATTCGTTTCAGTGTAATAGTTGTTGTAGCACTCTGCTGCTGTCCCGAATGCCGTAGAAGGTAGACGTGGTAGTCACATTTAGCATTACAGACATAAAATGCATTCTGACTAATTTCGCTAACAAGGTAAAAGAGAGGGCAGTAGTAAAGTTCTAACGCAAAGTTATCGATGAAATATATGTAAGAAAATATATCCCCATTAAGCTAGAAATGAGGTCAGTGGCCTAAAATGGTGGCGTGGTAACTCGAACAGTCTTTTTTACAGAATTTACAGAATTGCCTGTAAACGCAAGTAGTCTGTTGGTACTTCCAAACACAGTGGTTCTCTAACGTTTGTGAAGGGGTAAATGCAGTTGAGCGTGCGTCCTTTGCGAGGAGATGCAGTTCATACTCAAAATATTGTACGAGATTGAATGGAAAAGATTGGCCCCGCATCTGCTTGCACAGTGCAAATGTCGTCGAAAGACGATAGTCTTGCGTCTGGAGAGAGTGAACAAAACGTTTAAATGGTATGACGATAGTTATAGCGCGAGAACAAAACGACGACACAGAGACAAGAAGGACACGAAAGACACGAGTCCTTCTTGTCTCTGTGTCGTCGTTTTGTTCTCGCGCTATAACTATCGTCATGCCATACCAACTAGCCCAAGCTGCCACACTTCTAAGTTTAAATGGTGTTCTGCGCAAGAAAATTGGTGGGAGGTATCCTGGAGGCGCTGCGTTAGAGTACCTCGAGCGTGCAGCGGAGGCGAACGAGTGCATCAAGTTGTGTCACACGTGAGATATGAGCGCTATCTGGCAGTTATCTTGGAAAACAAAGCGCGCGCGCCCTGCGCGCCCATCTCGGAGGTGATAAGGCATAGAACGCAAGGCGACGGGTAGGCGCCACCACTGCGTCGTCTTAGCAAAGTGTTGGAAACGCTTGCCTTTTCATGCAGACGTTGCATGGTCAGCGTAACGTGGTAAATGCTACCATTCTTAGAGTTACCTATTTATGCGTTTTCTAGTAAGAGACACACATACAGAATATTAACGTTTTGTTATGGTGGGTCAGATACGCACATTAATTGCTTTTTAATTGGCAATGACACAGCTATGAAAACTGAACTATGGGAAATATCCGTGGGTGCTGCGGATGACGCCAGAAGTTTGAAGTACCATTTGGCCACTTTGGTCCCATTTAGGGTTCCGCTAAAAGCGGACAAACAGACAAATGTATAGACAGACAGACAGACAGACAGACAGACAACATTTTTGCGTCTAAAATTCCAAAGGAAGACTATCATCTTTAATATTATATTACGAAGGCATGAAAGAAAGTGCGTAGGCACCCACACGATGCTGTCTTCCGTTGGGCAAAAGGGTCTTTGTCTACATCATAACTAAACTTGCAAAGATATGACGTACAAATAACGGTAAAAATCTATCGTTGGCATGTGACGTATGTGGTCACAACAGATCGAGAGCTCAGATGCATGTTTTCAATGATTCATTCATAACATCTACTGCTTATATTCTTGAGAAAAGATTGGGAACGCTTGTGATTTGAGGATGCGCGGGAAATTACCAAGCAGTGCAATGCGTATTCTCGTGGTGTTTGTGCGAAACAATTTCCGGGTTTAAATGTATATACACTTGTCGCCACATACGAAGAGACCTTAATTGATTAAACAGTTCCCCATTCCTTTGATGGGCTGAAGAATTTTTTATTGAAACCATAGACGTTAATATCAGCCCAAAGACTATATCAGCCCAAAAGCAGACTCGCCAAGTCGTTAACAAAAAATAGCCATAAAATTAATAAAGAGAGGGCAGAAAGTAGCCAAGAACAGCCACTGGCAGTAAAAGTCGCCATAAGCAGCCATGCATGTTTGAAAACCACTTTTAGGATTTCGTTCAAACGATTCACGAAAAATGGTTTCCATACAACTAAATATGTGGAGCACAAGCAATTCACAATTATTCACAGAGCAATTCACACATAACTGATATTATCAATCGGTCCACTGCAATGATGACGTAGTGGTAGCGTTGTTTAAAAAACGATTTTTCACGCCGCTTGCATGACTTTTCTTGAAATGACTTGAGGTCGCGACAATAAATGAGTCTGCAGCATGTCGAGCGTGCTAATGATTACAAATGCTAACACTTAAGCATAAATTGCAGCCACTTTAACACTAATTTCTTCCGTAATGTATGCAGAGTCACCTACCGTACCTAAGCCAAGAAAATGGTACAAGCTGTACGTCGGATGTCCTGAAGGATGTATAATTTTGTGGGTGATTTGCTACAATATTCTAAGGAGAGCAGTAACACAAATTCGCAACATACCACATACCATGGTAATTACTACCATGCGAAAGATGCTAGAGAAAGTTGAATGTGGCGAGGTTTGTTTTTGTTTTGAGCCAAATGTTTTTAAATGAAGCTAAACGTGTGTACAATTGTCACGTGTATAGGCGTTTACAGTTGTTTACAGTGGCGTAACGATGCCAATAACAACAACGGTATTGCCAACATCATAAGCGATGAGCAGAAGTTCAGCGTTTGTGCTAGCGAAGATGGTAGTCCTGGCTAGTGCTACGTAGAACAACTCCTGTGGATGGCGCTCATACACAATTGACGGTAACCCGCCGTGAGGCTTGTATAGTACGTAGGTAATAATAAAACATTGCAGTAGATAAACCATTGTACCATTGTAATACATGTTGCAGTATTGGAGTACCTGGGTAATGTTAGGTAAAATTACATGGGTAGTACTGCAACCAGAATTGACTTCATGAACATTATGCCTGAATGACATATTTTTTTAAATAAGGCCCGAGACGTCGCCTCCCCCGGTGGTACAATGCTTCATTGTCATGCGAAACTGTTGCTGCTGGGACCATAACAGATATCCTTTGCATTCATCGGATTAACGCTGCTGATGTAGATTTTTTTCTTAACGCTGTCAAATTTAAATTACCAATGTCTCTTCTGGCTGTTCCTCGGCAGGTATAAACTTTCGATTACCTATGACACGTAACCGCATACTGCGGCTCGTGGTATACGGGTATGTGCTACATGGCTCTGGAGCAAAGGGTCTGACTAGTGCATGAAAAGATTTTCATATTACTCATGTCTTGACAAGACTGTCATAATCTTCACGCCTGTATACTTTTGCATTAAAATTTTGCTCAATCCTAGGTTTCAGACGGGGCCAGACATACAGACAGTTGACAGATAGATAGATGACAGACAGACCGACAGTCTGATGATAGACAGACAGATGACAGACAGTCTGATGATAGACAGACAGATGACAGACAGTCTGATGATAGACAGACAGATGACATACAGACGATAGATGACAGACATACAGACGATAGATGACAGACAGACATACAGACAGACAGACAGACAGACAGACAGACAGACTGATAGATAGATAGATAGATAGATAAATGGATGAATAGATAGATAGATAGATAGATAGATAGATATATATATAGATAGATAGATAGATAGATAGATAGATAGATAGATAGATACGGTAAAACTCGCCAAAGTTCGCTAAGAAATGCTTCGCATTTAAAACCGCGACACAAGAGGCAAAGTTGGCAACAGAAGTGCTTTTTTAACAATTGTTAGTGAGCGCTAGAGATACCGCCTTTGCGTCTCGTGCACTGGTACTTCAGAGCTTACTAGAAGTGGTGGATACCCTATTTCTGATGTCAATGAGTGCGCACTGTCCCAAGATGTGGTGCCCTTGGCTTCTGTCACCTAAAATTGTTGTTTAAGACTGCGTTCAGCAATGAACGGTGCACAAAATGTGCCTCATTCAACAGTTATCTCAGAGACTCAACCACGTAATATCACTTATTAGTATCATGATTACGTTCCAAAACCACGACATGGTTATGAAGAGTGCCGTATAGTGCAGGGCTGGGGAGATTTTGATCACCTGGTAATTCTTATGGTGCACTGACATCGCATACTACGTGAGCATCTACTATTTTTCTTCAATTCAAATGGGACATAAACCTTTAGGTCAGCAGCAGAGTACCCTAGCCACGTATCCACCGAGGCAGGCAGCCAGGTGTTCAAAATGATTTAGTTTTTGTGTCCGCGAGGCCATGTCTGATTTCCTGGTTAAATATTTTACCTTTATATAGTTGTAGTAGGATCACCACCATTCATCAATATTCCTGCATTCCGAATTGTGAAAACGTTTTCACTGCCTGTTATTGCCGCCATATACTTTAACACTACTGACTGCGACATCAGCAGATATTGATAGCTTCTTGAATCGAGGATAAGAAAAGTTGTCCAAAAAGCAGCGTAGTAGCAAAAACAACTTTATGCTTCCGCTGCCGTAGAAAAGTGGAAAAGGGGCACAAAATAGCCAAAGCTATCAGCCCAGTTTGCGAATATACCTTTACCAACTTCTGAAACTGGTTGCCGGATACCTGTTTTTTGATTATTTGCTGTGTGAGCCATCGAAGAGTCTTGTTCAGGTTTGCAGTACACTGCGCCAAACACATTCGTAATATTAAATAAAAAGTGAGCGGAGTTTCTCATGCCTGACCAAGCTTTCTTTACACGTTTGTGTACGTAATGCATCTACGAAAGCAAAATTGAATAAGAATTTCAAGTCTACACACTTCCGCCCTCCCCAAACTAAAGCGATAGAGTCCGCAAGTAGCCATAGGGGTGTACAGTCGAGCTCGACTTCAAGGTTACCGCACCAGTAACGACCAAGTACTACCACAAATTCCCGTCCATTGCAGAATACTTACTTAATATGGGGAGAGGCTTGTAACATACAAGCGCCACTCACTCTTTCTTGTTCCATAAGCTGTTCTCACTTCCATCTGTGGAAGCTCTTTCATAACAACAGTGCGAAGCAGCAGCTTCTGTTAAGTCAACATTAGCAGCAATTTTGCAATTGCCTGCGGCAAAAAACAGCCCATGAAAAATTAACTTGATCGCAAAGAACTGACAGATAAAAACAGAGACACAGCTAGGGTTCAGGAATCGTCGTATGGAGTAATTTTTTGAGCATGGGACAGTCGATGAGGCAGAAAATAGGCAATCTTGATTTTCACAGTTTTGAATTGTGTCGCTAGAATTCTGGTACCACTGGCAAATGTGACGCTCACGCGATGCGTGGCTGCTTGGGCTAGTTGGCATGACATAACGATAGTTATAGTACGAGAGCAGAGCGATTACACAGAGGCAAGAAACTTTGTGTCTTTCGTGTTCTTTTTGTCTCTGTTTTGTCGTTCAGTTCTCCAAATATACCTATCATCAGCTCACGCGATAATCACCCTAACACGTGTGACTGCTTGTACGTTCATATTTTCGCGATCCGCTCTTGATTCGTAGTTGTCGAGAACGTCAAATAAATGACTCCAATATTTTTCAAATGAGTGCCTTAGATGGACTGCGGCCACTGTCTGGATAACTTTCCGTGATAACTGATGTGTACATTTTCAACTAAGGAATCAGAGCGAAGAGTCACTTCCTCAAAGCAAGATGCAGTTGGTTGGCTTGATTTTCAAAGTGGTGTTCCTAATCGCACTTGCACTAGACGCTCTTGAGCACAATGTGTACCACTGTCCAGTGTCCATTACGTCATAATTACTCCTGATGCAACTCATCAAAGGAATGATTATGTATTCATGGGTACTTAGCAATTACACTTCCACTAGACATTCTAAGATCGTGTAAAACAGCAAACGTTACGCGCACAGTCGTTTATTGCCTTAGGCATGCACCGTTGACCAAAGCTAGGAATTGATGCACGAAGATGCAGCTCAAGCGCTCTCTGAACTTTTTACAACCCCTCGCTGATTCAATAAGTTGAGGTCACCCTCATCTAAACTCGCCGACCAGTAAGGTCATCTCTGAAATCAAAGTAAGTTTGAGCTGATGACGATGATGACTTGTGCGTTTAGTCATCATCATGACGATGATGACTCAACCATGGCTAATACTCAAGGGGATTGACCAAGAGTTGAATACATGAACGTTTCAGCCTTCTAAGTTTTAGACAAAATTCTTCATCTTAAGCAACAGCATTTAAAATTGCCAAATATTTCTTGCAATTGTGTAGCGGGTGACAAGCTTCCCCGAAGAATGACGAAACATGGCATAATAAATGGCTCTTTACTACATACTTGTTTCTAAGAATGTTTTTTTCTAAGTTGCCTGATTCTTAACTTATTGCCGAGATTAGCTGTGAGCCAGATGCTTAGGCTATACTCCAGCATCTAGCAAAACCGCCAGGCCTGCGTGGAACGCACAGCACTGTCCCAGCGACAGCTGCAAGAGCGACCTTTAAGTGCCTTTTTAGCACACTTTGGGTAGATGCTGCAAGCACACTTCCAGGGTACACACGACGCCATTGACCATTGTGGAGCAGGCAGGCATTCGCTATGCCATCCATCGTCATTTTTCAGAGAAGCGTGGTACCCACTGCACACTTGCAGAGTTCGGTGGCTGACGACGAAGAAATATGCCAAAAGCTTCTGTAATCCCCGCAATCTATCATAATGAGTATGCGTCACAGTTATTTGCTTAATAAGATTAACCTTTCGTAAAGTGTTCGACAAAACACTCGTGTCGCCATTCACAATATGGGACACTTGGTTATTATTTTGATGTTTATAATATGCTTGATTACTGATACTAACACGATTCCTAGCCGGAAGACTGCCTATGGCCAGTTTTAAAAGCGGTTCCTGGCACCAGCGTGGCTTTGGGCTGGCACACAGGGGGGACCCTTGTTCCAATCGAATTGGCCTTGGCTGTTTTTATTTACTGAATTTTTTTTCTTCTTGTTACATCGTACATAATGAACATCCTCTTTATTCTATCTTCTTCCTCCCTGTGACCGGCCACCGGGCACGTGCCATCGCACAGTGCTGTAGCTGATAGGGATGCCTTGCATCACATACCTCCTCTTGCCAAAAAAATAAAAATGAGAACACACACAAGAACGGTTTTTGTTTACTCCCTAACGAAGTCGTTCAATTTCTTCAGGGTCTTAATTTTACGCTTGTTTCTTCTTACGGACGCATAAATCCTAAGAGACTGGTTGAAACTCGCATGCGCTCTGGTGCAGATTATCCAGTGCCTGCATTTTTATGGCCATCTGCTTTCATGAGTTCAGGGTGTGGTGCACTAGATGACTGATTAGACGCAGGAGACCAGATTGTAAGAGCAGATGTGTCAGATTGTGGTGCACTAGATGGCTGATTACATGCAGGCTACTAGTTCATAAAATCAGAGGTGTCAGATTGTGGTGCACTAGATGACTGACTACACGGAGGTGACTAGTTTATAACAGCAGAGATGTCAGGTTGTGACGCACTAGATGACTGATTAGATGCAGGTAGCTGGCTTATGAGGGCAGCGGTATCAGGTTGTGGTGCACTAGATGACGTATTAGATGCACGCGACCAGTTCGTAAGAGCCCAGGTGTCAGGTTGTGGTGCACTGGATGACTGAATAGATACAAGCTACCAGTTCATAAGATCAGAGGTGTTAGGTTGTGGTGCACTAGATGACTGACTACATACAGGTGACCACTTTATAAGAGCAGAGTTGTCAGGTTGTGGCGCACTAGATGACTGATTGGATGCAGGTGGCCAGTTTGTAGGAGCAGAGGTGTCAGACTCTGGTGCACTAGATGACGGATTAGATGCAGATGACCAGTTCGCAAAAGCGGAGGTGTAAGGTTGTAGGGCACTAGACTACAGAACAGATTCAGGTGACCAGTTTATAAGAGCAGAGGTGTCATGTTGTGGCGACCTAGATGACTAAATAGATGTATGTGACCAGTTAGGAACAGCAGAGGTGCTTGATTTCATTTTTTACAGTGCTCCTGGTTGAACTGCCACTAACTTAAATGGGTTACACACGCCCGCTGTCCTACAGGTACGAGGCCGGTTCACGTTTTTCAACGACCTTCTTGGGCGCCTAAAGTTGTGAAACGGCTTGCTGGGAACTGCTGGTGTCTCAACAAGCACGTAATCACCAACGACAAAGCCGAGCTCCTTGGCTCCTCGTTTTTCATCGGTGTAGCTCTTCGAGATTCCTTGCTTGTTTTTTACGTGCTCTAGCAGCTGCTCAATTCCCCTTGATGGGTCCGTGCTGAAGCAACTGTCAGGCAACTTCCTATGTCAAGTTTGGTGCACGGCTGGCGTTGATGAAGAACTCCATCTGCCGCGCCAAGAGTCGCGTGAGGTATACAGCGATACACTTGCTGGTAATCAAGCAGAACTGCTCGTATATTGCGACGTTCAAACAGAGCTACTTGTATATCTGACTTCAGCACCCTGTTGAATCTTTCAATCAAGCCGTTAGCTCATCGCTAATACACAAAGCAGCTGTAACGCGTCATTCCACGCCCAGTGAAAAATTCATGAATGCTTACTGAAGAAAACCATGGTCAATGGTCGGGTAGAATAACACGTGGGTATCCTTCTCGTGCAAAACGTTCAAGTTGAAACTTCTTCGCTGTAAACGTGGTCACATCTAGCGCGAAAGCCACTTCACGCCACTTTCTATAATACTCAATAACAGCAATCATAAAAGGGTAATCGGCCGAAACTTGCGTGAAAGGTCTACAATGTCAATGCCAATTTTCTCCCAGGCCGCATCAGGAAAAGGAACAGGTTGCAGTGGTGGTGCAAAGGTGGCCTCCATGTGGTCGGCCGCCGAGCGTGTGCCATCTAAGAGCACTTTAGTTGGTAGCGACACCTTATGTAACACTTATTTCGTGCGGTATAGGTTAAGAACAGTAGCAGCGGGCCACTACAGCACGAACGCGACTCTTGTGATCTGACAACAGCTATCGCCATTTAATTTGGCTTGGGAAATTTTATTCGGAATATTCAAAGGCCTGTGCCCTGGCACACGGCGGGCCACTCCCATGATGGCGCAGTAATGTCGAGACCTACTGCCACATCATGGGTCCGCTAGACAGCCCATAGTTGTGATGTGATGTCTGGAGCCTACAGAGCGAATTCGCACTTGCTGGACAAGGCTGCGGCGATGCCGTGTACTAAAGAGCACTCGCAGAGCATGTGGTGTAAGGGGGCTAGACCGCCGCATTTCCTACAAGGCTTAGTTAATGAAACCTCAGGATAGAGCTTGTGGACAAAGGCAGGGTAATGGTACGTTTCCGCTTTTAATAACCGCAATGTCAGCGCCTGCGCTTTATTTCGATTCATATGTGGAGGTGGAAATTTTCTCTCAATCATAGCGAAATACTAGATAATTTTATTGTATGTAGTTGGCTCATCCCTGTTTACGAAAATCCAGGTCAACCCAAAGGTTTTTTAAGGCCTCGGACAGCTAGTCCTCGCGCCCTGCAGTGGGTTAACTCAGATTGATAATCACATCATTTTTTTTCAAATGAGCCAGGCAACATGTAAGGGTATGGGTTGTAAGCGACTTCTCACCGAAATTGTTTTTGGCCTCTTTGCACACAGCTCCCACACCAAAAGCACGAATGGCGGCTCCATAGTCGCTAAATATATTTACATGACGGTGATCGAAGACAGCCAAGACAATGGCAACCTGCTCGGCTGCATGGACAGCTTACGCGCAAACAACGCCGTAAGCCCTTTGTGGTAGATTGCCCCAACCGTAAATCGGTCCCTATGGTCATCACACACCACCGCGTCTATGAAACAGGCACCAACACTTCGTTGAGGACGCATGCACCACGGGGCAGGCGAGACAACAATATTCTCCCTCTGATCCCTCGTCTATCCTTGGTACTGAGCTTCAACCTGAGCTGGTGGGTTACACATATCCGCTAGAATTATCATCCTGTCTACTTTTGAGCAAGAGAACCAATTTACCTGTTTTTTATTATTTAAGACATACTGCAGTCCGAAGACCAAGCAGGTGGGCAGGGGTTATTTTCATAGAAAGCATCAATCCCCATGGTAAATTGGTACACAATTCTGAAAACAGTCCAACAAGTGTGAAGAAACAAAAAAAGAAAAAAGATAGCAGTACACAAAGAAACATAGCGGCACAGTGAATGTTTAAAATATTGCAGAAAGTACACGCTTTTCAAAATCCGACACATCACGCGCCGAAAACACATCAACAGGCAATCTATTCCACTGCTCGATTGTGCGGGGAAAGAAGGAGTGCTTAAAAAGATTAGTGCGTGCAAAAATTGGAGTTAGATTGTGCTCATGGGTGCTTCGAGTTGAGCGAGATAAGCGGGGCTGAATATAAAGTCCTGGATTAATATTGAATTGTTGGGAATTAAGCAAAAACAGAAATCTTAGACGCGCAACCTGCCTCCTGTGTTCCAGGGTCATTATATTGTTGTTTTACATTAGAATCAATGGAGAAGCTCGGCTATGATAGCTGTTAAGATGAACCGGACTGCCTTTCTTTGCACCAATTCTAATTTGTGAATGTCCTTTTTAAGGAATGGGTCCCATGCTACGCTTGCGTACTCGAGTTTCGGCCTAACAACGGAATTATGTTCTAGTGTTCTTCCTTGCACTTCCTTGATTTTTTCTAAGATATTATGAATTCCCAATTGCAAGACATTATCTGTGTGGGTGTAGTTGGAGAGCCCAAGGGCATTCTTTACCGCCCTTCTAATCATTGCATTAGGTTTATCCCTTTCCACTCTCTTCCAAACGTACACTGCTACGACACATATGCCATATGAAACAGCAGAAAAGCATGTACAAGCCTGACAAAGTTGTCCTCTGTTAGTCTTGCCCTTTAATTAGCCACCCGCCTTGTGAGCCTAATAACACTAACTGTCTTTTTCCCTAACCTTTGAATCATGATATTATTGGTGCCCGTTCCCTCTAGCGTCATACCCAAGATCAGAATGGGAGTGACTTTGGGGATTAATCGGCCACTGTTGGTATGTAAGTAGATTTCGTTCTATAGAGGTGGCACCCAGCCTCACGGTTGACGACCCTTCTTGACCGGGTTATAAAGGAGAAGCTCAAGCTTTTCAGATGAAAAAAAGGCCTGCGTCCTCTGTAGTGCCGTCACTCCTTCCTGTACAGAAATAGTGATATCATCGGCACAAATCGTGACCAACATAGGGAATTCCAAAAAGCTCTCTCGAGAAACAGGCCATGACAATGTGAAAAAGTAAGGGTGATAGAGCAGATCCTTGTGGGGCGCTTCCATCTCCCAGCACTTGCATATCCGATTCTAGATCTTGAACTTTAGGAATGGCTTTATGACCGCTCAGGAAGAAACTGACAAACGCATGAAATGAGGAGTCTAGGTGTTCACAAGGGATTTCATCTAAAATATAAACATGACAGACATTGTGAAACGCTTTTCTTCGCTCCAAGCCTAGAATCGCCTTAGTGTCTCTGTGTAATTATCTAAAATTTCAGTATTAATAGTTTCAAGGCATTCTGGGTGGATAAACTTGTCCTAGAGCGAACTTATTATTGAGGAAAAAAGATCAATGCGTTTTATGCAATCCACCCTTCAATACTGCATAATGTGTTCCACCACGTTTCCTACGGATGACGTGAGAGAGATGGGGCGCGGAATATCCAAACTTGGTGCTTTACCGGGCTTGAAAGTGTGGCTTCCGCTGGCTAACATTTATTGCTCCGGTATATCACCTTCCTCATATTCCTAATAATCTCATCGGTAAGAAATTCAACAGAGCCTTCTACCGAATTCCGGAGCGCTTTGTTCGTGATCACATCCGGACCTGGTGCCGATCAGCCATTGAGTTCGTGCAGGAACGCCACATATCGCTGGTGCCGAAGGGTTTATCCATATAGGGAAAAGGTGTTCCCATGTACATTCGATAGGCTTCCCCGATAGAATCGGCTGCTTGCGGTAGATACTTCTTAGCAAGCTGCCCCGCTAGCTCCGCTTGCGATGAGGACTTTTAAGCCAGATGAAGTACTGTAGCAAGAACCTTTTCTGATTAGGTTGTGTGCCTGAGTCCTTAAGCAGGTGTTTTAAAATGTTCCGTTTACCTGTAATTCACATTTGTCTATTGAGTGACTTACCTGTTGCATTCCATTGCTGCCTATACAAGTTTCGCTGTAGTCTTCAATTGGCGTATTTACCTACGCAATCTTTTTCCTAAGCTTACGGTTAAGCCTCTGACCATGCCATCTTGTGAGTAGCGCCTTCTTTGTCTTCAGTGAATTGCAAGCCGACTGTCCGTTTTTTTTCTGTTGGTGCCTCTGCCCTAATTGTCTTGGTAACCCCCCTAGCGTCCTGCAGCAGCATTTCCATCCACTGCTGCAGAGAGTCTGTTGAAAAAACAGGTCACTGACCAATTTCAAACAAAACAATGACGTTTCGGGACCCGTACGGATCCCTTGTTAACATTGGAATGACGGCTGAGCAAGAGGTTCTTATGTAACGTTGAGCGCATGACGCAAAGTCCGGGAGTACACGTGGTTTAGTGTGCCAGATGATCTCTTGATTGTGTTACTTGTCTAAATGATTAGTGATTCGAGGTTCAGTCTGGTTGTAAAATTCTTCTCCGTGGCCATGACGCGTGCGTTGTCCCAGATTATCTCGTGGCCCGTCTTCTCGGCATGCTCTGCGAGTGCATTTGTCACTGTGTGGCCCTTGGCGACGTCATTCTTGTGTTGCATCAGACGTCTGCAGTAATATTCACTCGTGCCAATGTACACCTATTCGCAATCGGCGCATGGTATCTCGTAGACCACACCAGGAAAGTGTTGCCGAGGGAGAGGATCCTTCACATTTAGCAACTCAGCCTTAAGCTTGCTTGCTGGAACATGCGCGATCTGTACACCACGTTTTCTGAATAGACGGTCTAGGGCTTTGCTTACATTTTGAATATAAGGAATCGATGCACGCTTTTTCGTAGACGATGTGTTATGCATGGCTTGACTAGTTGACTGCAGTTTATGCACGACGGATTTAGTTGTTTTCCTAATAAAAATCTTGGGGTATCCATTCCTGATCAGGTCATCTTCAATGGTCCGAAGCTCCTCCTGCAGGCTTCCTTCATCGGAACAAGTGCGAATCGCTCGTTGAACTAAAGACTGAATCACTGAGCGTTTGTGGGCTACCGGGTGGACTGACTCATAGGCGAGGTATCTACCGGAGTGCGTTGGCTTTGGGTACACAGCGAAGGCGAGGCCTGTGGGAGTACGTTTTACAACTGCATCCAAGAAAGGGAGGCAACAGTCTTTTTCTTCTTCCACAGTAAACTTGATGGAAGTCTCGACGCCGTTTAGGCAGTCAAGGAAAGCTTGGACGTCTTTCTTCTTTATCACGCAGAAGCAGTCGTCGACGTATCTCAAAAAAACCTTGGGTCTCAGCTGAAATGTTTCCAATGCTTTCTGCTATATTGCTTCCATTGTGATATTCGCAGTTGTGACCGAAATCGACGCTCCCATTGCGGTACCGAAAACTTGCCTGTAGAATTCACCGTTGTACGAGAAGTAAGTGTTAGATAGGCAAAACCGTAACAAGGTGCACAGCTCGGTGACGTCGAACGGTGTGCGATCAGCCAATGTCGTGTCCTTGTGAAGCAATTTTCTGGAAGTGTCTACAGCAAGGTCGACGGGAACACTTGTGAAGAGGGAGCAGACATCAAATAAAACCAGTACTTCGTCGACATCCACAGTGATACTCTTCATTTTGCTTATGAAATCATTGGTGTTCCGGAGGTTAGTTTCAGTCTAGCCTGCAAGGGGAGCCAGGATGCCGTGAAGATACTTTGAGAGGCTGTACAGGGGTGACCTAGTGAAGTCTACTATGGGTCTTAGAGGCGTTCCGCTTTTGTGAATCTTCGGTAAACCGTACATCGCTGGAGCAGAACCATTGGTGCACAGCAGCTGGAAGTATAACCTTTTTGCTGATGCACGAAGCGTCTGAAAAATACTAAAGAGCGTCTTTTGCAGGCCAGTTTGAACTTTCTAGGTAGGATCTTTGTTAATCTTGGCGTACGTTGTACAGTCCCCCACTACCTCCGTCATCTTCGACTCATACGTCGACCGGTCATGCACAACCGTCACGTTGCCTTTGTCCGCAGGAAGTACAGCAATCTTCTTGTTTTTGTGCAATGCCTTAATCGCTTTTTCCTCGTCTTCCGAGAGGACTTGCTGGCAGCCAGACTTACGAATCCTCGATAGTATACCTACTGCTCTCGTACGGACTTCGTCTCGTTCACTTTCTCCTAGTAGACCAATAGCGTTTTCGACAGCACACACGACCTTGCGTGTGTCCGGCTGCTTTGCTTGGTTGAAGTTGAGACCACGGCTCAAAACTTGACATTCCGCATGAGTTAGCTCGTATGACAAGTTCCTGACCTCGAACATGGATCCTCTAGTTTTCCTGCCTTTTTTCTAGCAAAGCACTCAGTTTGCGTTCTTGTGACGTTTCCTGCTTTTCTGTTCGTCGTCGCGATGCTTGGTTCGAAACGAGATGTATTCAGGGAGTAATTCAGGCATGATGAATTCCAGCTGGCGTGTTGTGAAGAAAATTTCAGTCTCAAGGCGCTTCACAGTCTGCTTGCAGTCTTCTATCCGTGCTTGAAGAAGCTGCCATTCAGCTTTCGAAATGACTTGATGACCGAATGCCGATTTCACGGGGCACTTTAACTGCAAACATTTTGGGATGAGTTGCTTGGACTTACAGGTTACGTTGAAACGGAGGTGCGTCTTGAAGGCTGCCAGTCGTGTAGATGCACTCAAGAACTGACGAATCCTGGTGATAGCCGTTTGTCCATACTTGTGGCGGATGCTCACGTAGTCGAGAGTTCGACGGAGTGCCGTCTGGTCAGGTAAAGGTATTGTTGAAAAAAACAGGTCACTGACCATTGTCAAAAAACAGTGACGTTTCGGGACTCGTATGAATCCCTTGTTCACAATGGAATGACGGCTGAGCAACTGGTTCTTATGTAACGTTGAGCGCATGACGCAAAGTCCGGGAGTACACGTGGTTTAGTGTACCAGATGATCTATTGATTGTGCTACTTGTCGTCTGAATGATTAGTGATTCGAGGTTCAGTGTGGTTGTAAAATTCTTCTCCGTGGCCATGATGCGTGCGTTGTCCCAGCTTATCTCGTGGCCCGTCTTCTCGGCATGCTCTGCGAGTGCATTTGTCACTGTGTGGCCCTCAGCGACGTCATTCTTGTGTTGCATCAGACGTCTGCAGTAATTTCCACTCGTGCCAATGTACACCGATTCGCAATCGGCGCATGGTATCTTATAGACCACACCAGAAAAGTGTTTCTTAAGGCTGAGTTGCTAAATATGAAGGATCCTCTCCCTCGGCAACACTTTCCTGGTGCGGTCTACAAGATACGATGCACCAGATGCGAATCGGTGTACATTGGCACGAGTGGAATTACGGCAGACGTCTGATGCAACACAAGAATGACGTCGCCGAGGGCCACACAGTGACAAATGCACTCGCAGAGCATGCCGAGAAGACGGGCCACGAGATAAGCTGGGACAACGCACGCATTATGGCCACGGAGAAGAATTTTACAACCAGACTTAACCTCGAATCACTAATCATTCAGACGATAAGTAACACAATCAATAGATCATCTGGCACACTAAACCACGTGTACTTCCGGACTTTGCGTCATGCGCTCAACGTTACATAAGAACATGTTGCTCAGCCGTCATTCCATTGTGAACAAGGGATCCGTACGGGTCCCGAAACGTCATTGTTTTGTTTGACATTGGTCAGTGACCTGTTTTTTTCAACAATGCCTTTACCTGACCAGACGGCACTCCGTCGAGCTCTCGACTACGTGAGCATCCGCCACAAGTATGGACAATCGGCTATCACCAGGATTCGTCAGTTGTTGAGTGCATCTACACGACTGGCAGCCTTCAAGACGCACCTGCGTTTCAACGTAACCTGTAAGTCCAAGCAACTCATCCCAAAGACTTTGCAGTTAAAGCACCCCGTGAAATCGGCATTCGGTCATCAAGTCATTTCGAAAGCTGAATGGCAGCTTCTTCAAGCACGGATAGAAGACTGCAAGCAGACTGTGAAGCGCCTTTAGACTGACATTTTCTTCACAACACTCCAGCTGGAATTCATCATGCCTGAATTACTCCCTGAAATACATCTCGTTGTGAACCAAGCATCGCGACGACGAACAGAAAAGCAGGAAAAGTCACAAGAGCGCAAACTGAGTGCTTTGGTAGAAAAAGGCAGGAAAGCCAGAGCACCCATGTTCGAGGTCAGCAACTTGTCATACGAGCTAACTCATGCGGAATGCCAAGTTTTGAGCCGTGGTCTCAACTTCAACCAAGCAAAGGAGCCGGACACACGCAAGGTCGTGTGTGCTGTCGCAAACGCTATTGGTCTACTTGGAGAAAGTGAACGAGACGAAGTCCGGACGAGAGCAGTAGGTATACTATCGAGAATTCGAAAGTCTGGCTGCCAGCAAGTCCTCTCGGAAGACGAAGAAAAAGCGATTAAGGCATTGCACAAAAACAAGAAGATTGCCGTACTTCCTGCGGACAAAGGCAACGTGACGGTTGTGCTTGACCGGTCGACGTATGAGTCGAAGAAGACAGAGATAGTGGGGGGCTGTACAACGTACGCCAAGATTAACAAGGATCCTACCTCGAAAGTCCAAACTGGCCTGCAAAAGACGCTCTCTAGTATTTTTCAGACGCTTCCTGCATCAGCAAAAAGGTTATACTTCCAGCTGCTGTGCACCAATGGTTTTGCTCCAGCGATGTACGGTTTACCGAAGATTCACAAAAGCGGAACGCCTCTAAGACCCATAATAGACTTCACTAGGTCACCCCTGTACAGCCTCTCAAAGTATCTTCACGGCATCCTGGCTCCCCTTGCAGGCTAGACTGAAACTAACCTCCGGAACACCAATGATTTCATAAGCAAAATGAAGAGTATCACTGTGGATGTCGACGAAGTACTGGTTTCATTTGATGTCGGCTCCCTCTTCACAAGTGTTCTCGTCGACCTTGCTGTAGACACTTCCAGACAATTGCTTCACAAGGACACGACATTGGCGATCGCACACCGTTCGACGTCGCCGAGCTGTGCACCTTGTTACGGTTTTGCCTATCTAACACTTACTTCTCGTACAAGGGTGAATTCTATAGGCAAGTTTTCGGTACCGCAATGGGAGCGTCGATTTCGGTCACAACTGCGAATACCACATTGGAAGCGATTGAGCAGAAAGCATTGGGAACATTTCAGCCGAGACCCAAGGTTTTTCTGTGATACGTCGACGACTGCTTCTGCGTGATAAAGAAGAAAGACGTCCAAGCTTTCCTTGACTGCCTAAACGGCGTCGAGACTTCCATCAAGTTTACTGTGGAAGAAGAAAAAGACGGTTGCCTCCCTTTCTTGGATGCAGTTGTAAAACGTACTCCCACAGGCCTCGCCTTCGCTGTGTACCGAAAGCCTACGCACTCCGATAGATACCTCGACTATGAGTCAGTCCACCCGGTAGCCCACAAACGCTCAGTGATTCGATCTTTAGTTCAACGAGCGATTCGCACTTGTTAAAACGAAGGAAGCCTGCAGGAGGAGCTCCGCACCATTGAAGATGACCTGATCAGGAATGGATACCCCAAGATTTTAATAAGGAAAACAACTAAGTCCGTCATGCATAAACTGCAGTCAACTAGTCAAGCCAGGCATAACACATCGTCTACGAAAAAGCGTGCATCGATTCCTTATATTCGAAATGTAACCGAAGCTCTAGCCCGTCTATTCAGAAAGCGTGGTGTACAGATGGCACATGTTCCAGCAAGGAAGCTCAAGGCTGAGTTGCTAAATGTGAAGGATCCTCTCCCTCGGCAACACTTTCCTGGTGTGGTCTACAAGATACCATGCGCCGATTACGAATCGGTGTACATTGACACGAGTGGAAATTACTGCAGACGTCTGATGCAACACAAGAATGACGTCGCCGAGGGCCACACAGTGACAAATGCACTCGCAGAGCATGCCGAGAAGACGGGCCACGAGATAAGCTGGAACAACGCACTCATCATGGCCACGGAGAAGAATTTTACAACCAGACTGAACCTCGAATCACTAATCATTCAGACGACAAGTAACACAATCAATAGATCATCTGGCACACTAAACCACGTGTACTCTCGGACTTTGCGTCAAGCGCTCAACGTTACATATGAACCTGTTGCTCAGCCGTCATTCCATTGTGAACAAGGGATCCGTACGGGTCCCGAAACGTCATTGTTTTTTTACATTGGTCAGTGACCTGTTTTTTCAAAAATACCTTTACCTGACCAGACGGCATTCCGTCGAACTCTCGACTATGCAGAGAACCTGTATTTTGTTCCACTCGAGTCCTGCGTGACTCTCGAAACTTATTCCAATCCGCGTAAGTAAACATTCTTTTATAGAGCTGTTGCGCAAAAAGTAAAAACTATTTTGTAGTGGCTACCAAGGCATTGTCGTTGCAGCTAACCAAAGGCAGTTTAAGAAAAGTTTTGAAAAGGCCGCTCTTACAGCTTTCGCTGTGACTCTGCTGCACGTTCCTCGTGGACTTGGCGGTTTTTCGGTGGTAGCATGTTGATAGCAGCAGTGGTGTTAAATAATATTGTCAATTGCAGCAGCGAGTCTTCTAGTGACAGGAAATAAATTAGGGTAGGGTCGGATAAGTTGAGTGGGCACGGCGAGACGACAGCGACCATGTTGCTGACCACGAAGTTCTTCTTCGTTGTACAGGTTCCGCTGTTGATGGTCACAGGATTACCGAGCACGAATGACACGTGCGCGCCGCCGGTTGACACCATCTACCTTTCCGTGGCAGATCTGCATGTGCGGACGCCGATACTGACCTTCTGTAAGGACGCTCCGACGCAGCGACAGTTGCGCATGTCCGTGACATCAGCGACCGAGGCTATAAAGCATCCACTGCAGCATTTCTTCGACAGTGGGCACGGCGAGACGACAGCGACCATGTTGCTGACCACGAAGTTCTTTTTCGTTGTACAGGTTAGCTACTCTACTTCCAACATAAACACTAGTGATGAAGTCATGTTAGTAGTTGTGCCGTGCCCAAGCACCTGTTTAAGTATTGCATATGAGTGCTATTGTCCATGCAAAATGTTACTCTGTGGTGACGTTGAGACAAACCCAGGACCCACGAACGCTGATTTATTACACAGTATTCTTCAGGGCCAAGCAGATATGAAGGCTGAAATACTGCTCTTAAAATCGATGAACGAACAAATGATGTGCGGCATGGACTTGCGATTTCGAGCAATTGAAGCCAAACTACATGAATTTAAAGATAAATCACCGGAAGTTGCAGCTCTTGAATCCACTGCAGCTTCCTTTAAAACTGTGCTGTCATGGCAGAGCTCTAAGTTAACTGATCTCGAAGACCGAAGTCATCGGGCAAACCTGATCATTCATGGTGTTCTCGAAAACACAAATGAAAATGACACCTGTCTTCGAACTGCTGTGGTAACCGACATTTTCGAGAAAACATTGGGAGTGAAGTGCAAGTCCATAGCCCGCATTCACCGTCTTGGCCGCCAAGGTAGTCGTAGGCCTGTCATAGCTTACTTTCAAGATTATCAGGAGAAACAAGAAGTCTTAAAGAATTCAAATAAATTGAAGGGCTCCAATATTTATGTGCAAAATGATTATAGCCAGTGCACGCTGCGCAAGCGCCCGCCTGCTTTGGGAAAGTGCAAAAGCTGAACGCGACAGCAGGAAACGGGTTACACTCATTCACGACAAAATCAAAATTGATGGCAAACTTTTGGCTGGGATGAAGCCAAAAATGTGCGTGTAGCCCTTAATCCGCAAGCAACAGGTTCTGATTGACCCGCTCGAAAGTGTGTGTTCAAAAGTTTGAGAGTGCTTAACGTAAACTCGCAAAGCCTGTCAAATAAAGTTGACAAGCTCGAGTACCTTCTACTCACCTACGACCCTCACATTACAATAATCACAGAAACCTTGCTGCACGAAGGTATAAATGATTCAGTACTAATTCCTCCGAGATATCAAATCTTCAGACGTGACCGGCGATCAAGAGGTGGTGGTGTAGCAATAGTTCTCAAAGATTGTATTAGTGCTCGGCCCCTTCAACAAATTCATGAGCACGAAAGTTTATTCCTTAAGGTTAGCTGCTGGGGCCATTACTTCACCGTATGTACCATCTACAGACCAACCTCTTCAACACACGAATATCTGTGTAGACTATATGACCACATGTTCACGTTTAAAAATGATCGTCTGATTCTTGCAGGTGATTTTAACTTGCCCAATGTTGACTGGCGCGTTCCATGCTCTAGCTCTGATGTAACGACGTTAAACCCTCTCGCTGACATTGCCTTGATGTGCGATCTTGTGCAGATTGTTAATAAGTGCACCAGAGAGGCTGGAAACACCCGTTTTACACTAGACCTAATCTTTTTAAATTCCAATGTATGCAATACATGGTCTCTATTGAAAATGGCATTTCCGACCATAAAGCAGTATTTTTATCCTTCGGTATTGGTGAAAACAAAGCACACCGACAAGAGACCAGACATGTCATTAAGGAGAACTCGAAGGCGGATGACCAGGCCATTTTGGATTATCTGTGGTTCTTATGTGATAATCTTTCTGATGATGTGTCGATAGCCTGGAACCAAATAAAAACTGCGATACATTACTGCACTGATAAGTTTGTGCCAAGCAAACGGGTTAGGAGAAACCGAAATAACCCATGGATTACTAGAGATATCATACATTTGCACCGCAAGCTAAAACGAGCTAGGAAAAAGAAAAAAAATACCCTGCAGACTTATCTCGTTGAAGGCCCAGCTTGCAACTCGGCAAAGCGAAGCTAAGGCAAGATACTTGAACCACTCGCTTCCTAACTTTTTGAAAACTAACCCGGATAGATTCTGGCGGGTACTTGAGCGATGCGCACAAAACACCAACCGAGATATCAGTAAATGGCTGTATTGTAAACGATCCAGTCAAAATTGCAAACCAATTCAATCAGTATTTTCACTCAGTATTCACTCAGGGAGATCATGCTGACACAAACATTACTTCTTTGTCTACTATATCTGCCGACTTCATAACTGTCGAAGGTGTCCTTTCACTGTTACTGAATGTTAAGACTAAATCTTCCGATGGTCCCGACGGCATACCTAATGCATTTTTGCAACGTTACGCCGAACCTATCGCGCATGTCTTCACCCATATTTTTCGTCTTTCGCTTCATAATTCAATTCTTCCCGATGATTGGTGAACGGCACGTGTTATTCCCGTATTTAAAAAAGGTGATCGCCTAAATGTTGAAAACTACCGGCCAATTTCATTAACTTCCGGTCCTTGTAAACTTCTTGAGCATATTATCGCGCATTACATAATGTCATTTCTTGAAGAAAACAGTATTTTGACTCCTTTCTAGCATGGTTTTAGGAAGGGCCTCTCGACTAACACTCAACTTGTCACCACAATTCATGACTTCGCTATGACACTTGATAAGGGCGACCAAATAGACGCCATCTTCTTAGATTTTAGAAAAGCTTTCGACTGTGTTTGCCATAGTAAATTACTCACCAAACTTTCAAACATTGGCCCTACCCATTACTGTAATTAATTGGATCCGCTCCTACCTTACCAGCCGCAAACAGTTCGTCCAGATCGAGGGCTGCTGCTCTGGGGTTCTACCTGTAACCTCGGGAGTTCCACAAGGCAGTGTCCTTGGCCCTGTCTTGTTTCTCATCTTTATCAATGACATCGTTTCATCAGTTGACAGCTCCGCCATAAGCTTAAAGCTTTTTGCAGATGACTGCATTCTTTACAAGCCAATTAAAAGTGAAAGGGACCAAGAGTGCTTGCAGAACAACCTGAATTCTCTCTCCGATTGGTGCCATACCTGGTCGATGGAGTTAAACATTAGTAAATCGGTCTATATGCGTATCTCAAATAAAAGTACCCCTTTTTCATCGCGCTACACCTTAAATAATAATCCGTTGATCGAAGTGAGCAATTTTAAATACTTGGGAGTCAATATTACCAATCGACTGTCGTGGAGTAACCACATTGACGACGCTTGTTCCTCCGCCTCTAGAAAACTAGGGTTTCTTAGACACAAACTAAAAAACGCGCCAGCTCAGATCAAACTTCTTGCATGTAATACATTTATTCGACCCCGTCTAGAGTACGCATGCGTAGCCTGGGACCCGTATTTTAAAAAGGATGTTTATAAACTTGAAATGGTCCAGAGGAGAGCGGTAAGATTCATCTATAATGCCTATCACAATCTTGATTCTCCTTCATCACTTATGGCTACTAACAACATTCCGCTCTTGAAACAGCGTAGAACTATCGCCAGACTTAAGTTTCTTTTCCTGCTTTGTAATCATCAGTTTAATATCGATCCCAGTAAATACATCTCTCCCTCTTCTTCCAGGAAAACCAGGCATGCTCACAATCATGATCTGACACCTTACTTTGCACGTACTAACCTTTTCAAACATTCCTTCTTTCCAAGAACCATTAGCGAATTGAATGCACTGCCTTCAAATGTTTTTCCTGAACGTGGCATTCCCGACTTTGAAAACTACATGCATCTTTTGTGTAACCAACACTGTTGATATTTCAATGCTAGATCACCTTATCTTATTATTTCAACTGTGTAGCTTTACTTTTTTGTGCTTGAAACTGTTTCTAGAAGTTTATTCGCTTTTTTTTCTTGATATGTATAACTAAGCATCCTATTTAGTATGAATTGTTTTTCAGTGGCTTTGTGAATTTTAACTTGTTGTATAACTTGTTCGCTTTTTTCGCTATGCTCCCTTCTTGTGCCCCTCCTGCTTGGTCTACGGACTGCAGTATGTAATAAATAAAATAAATAAATAAATAAAATGAGGCAACAATGTTAAAATAGTAAATCTTTATTTTGTTTCCCTCCTAACAAATAACTATCAATGCAGAAACTTTCGATGAGGTAAAAATTATGTGCAAAATAATACTGCCATATTAACACAATTCAAAGATTATTTAAAAATAAGTAAGGAAGGCTTCAAGTGTCTCAAATCACCCCAACCTGAAACGCGAAACGACAGGCTGTGTGTGGCAGAGCTAATTATGGCGAAAATTTTATTTATTCA
>WOVY01007891.1:0-12534 GCA_013436015.1 Rhipicephalus annulatus | reverse complement strand
CGCGGTGGTCTAGTGGCTAAGGTACTCGGCCTACTGACCCGCAGGTCGCGGGTTCGATTCCCGGCTGCGGCGGCTGCATTTTCGATGGAGGCGGCGAAATGTTGTAGGCCCGTGTACTCAGATTTGGGTGCACGTTAAAGAACCCCAGGTGGTCAAAATTTCCGGAGCCCTCCACTACGGCGTCTCTCATAATCAAATGGTGGTTTTGGGACGGTAAACCCCACAAATCAATCAATCAGTGCCTGTCTGTCGACAACACCTAGTGGTGCGCCGTGCAAGCCGTAGACCACTGCACTGGGTCAGAAAAGGGTGTTCTATTCGCTGGCGTAAACATTTCGGCTGCCCTGCAGCGCATTGTCTGTTCTTTGTCTTCCTGCAATGCACTTATCTGCGGTATGAGCATCACGCTGCTGCCACTGTTATTGCGGAGTTAAAGCTACCACGGCGGACTGCGAAGGTTGTGCCGTTAAGTACATGTAGATAACTAGTAAGAAAGATCGGGACTGATAACAGTGAGCTGATAGGCTACTCTCGAAGCGAAATTCACGTAGGCACGCCTTTCGAAGATCGCGTTGCGTGTAAAAGTCAAATGTGCCCAGTAAAAAAAAACAGCTAGGCATTCCTCAAAGAGATGGACGCTTCTTGGGTGCAGCGCTGCTCTCGATCGGCGTTTACGTATAGGGGAAAAAATGGCAGCATATCCACGGAGTGAATGATGGAGAGTGGGCGAAGCATTCGTCCGTTCATTCGTTCTTGCTTCCGTCCATCCATGCGTCCGTCTATGTGACCGTCCGTGTGTTCATTCGCCCTTGCGTGCGTCTGTTCGTGCGTCCGCACGTCTATCTGTGTGTCCGTCCCTGCGTTCGTCCATGCGTCGGCCCCTGAGTCCGTCCAATCGTCCATCCGTCGCTGCAGCCCATCCGTGAGTCCGTCCATGCATCTGTCTGTGTGTCTATTCGTCCATCTATTCAACACTCCAAGTACCACTATCTCGCATCTTTTCATCAAATATTCTGCATATGCACCGCCATCCAGCGGACATTCCTAGGACTAAACGAGAGGTGGCACACGCACACTTTCTTACGGCTTCGCTTCGTGTCTACTTCCCACCTTTAACTACCTCGAGTTCATGGTACATACTAGTTTACTGTATTCATGGCACAGCGGCCCAACGCTCGCTAAACCTTTCTAAAAACCCAGCGAGTATAACGTAGCAACCCCTTTCTTGTCAGATAGTGCTCAATGTACATGCCAATGGCTGCTAAGGGGAAATGAGAGACAGGAGAATTCATCTTTTGTTAACGCGCACGCTGCAAATTTTTTATTGTTCAACCACGCATAGAAGAAATATCTCACCGGCGCCACCTTGGAGGTCAAAATGTAAGACTGGTTACACACTACGACTACTACTACGACTACGAGGGACGAACAGGTGCCGCTATAAGGAGCTTCGCCCCAAATATCGTTCACAGGCTCTTTGCCATGTGTTCGCGCAGTCCGTAAACTTTTGTTGCTGAAGGTACGTGAGCATCAAACGTTCCAGCCTTATCGCTGGTGTAATTCTAAGCGGTTGTCACGGGTAATTGTCTTCGTCCCCTTGCTTAACCCTTCCCCACTTTGCGCGTCTCCGGAGAACTTACTTGCAAGCGCAAAAACCAATGTGGCGCTATTTCCCCGACTCCCTCTCCAAATAACATAGCACTACAAGATGGAAAGGGTAATTTGATAAAAGAAGAGAAATGTGCCCAAGTCCTGAACCAATATTTTACATTGGTATTTGCAAAAGGAGACTGCTCAAATATTTCCACTGTGACCGACGTCACTTATAGGTATATGAACCGCATTGAAATAACAGTCGAAGGTATTGCATTCGCAATTAAGAAACTTAAGGTATCCACAAGCTCTGGTCTTTATGGTATCAACTATAATATTCTCAAACTAACCATATTCCTTGCAGTTTGATCCTTCATCACATCTTTGATCAATCATTATCCACTCATACACTTCCACATGATTGGAAAATTGTCAAGGTGATACCTATCTTCAAATCTGGAAATAGAAGTGGTGTAAACAACTACCGAACCATATCTCTCACTAGCATTCCTTGCAAGATACTTGAGCACATCTTTGCATCTAATATTGCTCAGCATTTGGAAAATAACCTTTACTTTTTTCCCCGACAGCATGGCTTTAGAAAGCGTTCGTCTTGTGAAACCCAGCTTTCTTGAATTCACCCATGATCCTCATTCTATTATGGATGGCAACTCACAGACAGACTGCATATACCTTAATTTTTTCTAAAGCATTCGATCGTGTCACACATTGTCGTTTAATTACTAAACTGTATTCCCTTAATCTTGATTCTCTAACCATATCTTGGCTCCGGAACTTCTATCGTCACGCAAGCAGTTTACATGGGTCAGTAACACCTAATCTTCATTTTTTGACGTTACTTCTGGAGTTCCTCAGGGCGGCGTCCTGGTTCCTTTATTATTTCTCGTCTACATTAATGACATTCCATCTCATATCTCATCAAACATTCGTCTGTTCGCCAACGATTGCATCATATACCGCAAAATTAGTCCAGCAGACCATCTGGCATTAAAACAGAATCTCGACCAAATCACATTGTGGGGCTCAAAATGGCAGATGACGGTAAACACTGCGAAATGTAAACTAAATTCAGCCGAAACCTACATTGCCAGTATAAGCCTACATTGGCAACAGACCACTATAAGTACCTTGGCATTAACTTCACTTCGAATCTATCCTGGTCAACGCACATTGAAAAAATACTGCCACCGCGTCGTGAACACTCGTATACCTGAAACGTAATCTTCACATAGCGCCATCAATTACACGTAAACTAGCATATCAATCATTTGTCCGTCTACAACTCGAATACGCATCATCCATCTGGTCACTTCACCAAGCCTATCTCATCGACTCACTAGAATGCGTGCAAAACCGCGCTGCACGTTTCATTGCGCGTGACTACAATCGCTATTCCAGTGTGACTAACATGAAGGCTTCGTTATCACTACCATCCCTGGAATTGCGCAGGAAGACAGCTACTCTATGTTTATTCCATAAAGTCATCTACAGCACGCACGTAAATACATTGCGCTAACAAAGCCCCATCGCACATCTTGCAGGCTTCATAATCAGCCTAGTTTTGCTCGTCATTTCGGCCGCACCCAAGCATCTAAATCTTCCACGCCTGCTCGTGCCATAGTTCAATGGAATAACCTTCCTGACTTTGTGGTAAGCATTCGTGATCGCGTGGCGTTTATGAATAATATACTAACTATATATGACTGTGTTTCCTAAGCATGTATTTTATATTCGTGTTCATTCATTGTACACTGACATCTCGAACCGTTCAAAAATGTATAACGCATATTAGTGTCATACTACTACAGTGTATGTTATTGAGCCTTTTAGCAATTGTGAAATACGCGGCTTTTGAATTCTTTTCGTTTGCATTGTGTTCTTTTCAAATAATTATTCTATAGTCCCCCTCACATGATGCTCCTACTTGGAGCTTGTGAGGTATTTGTAAATAAATAAACAAATGCGCCGAGCGTTGGCCTTTACGGGTGAAATCCGTATACATAGAAATAAACCTGTGGCAATATACTCACAGGCGACTACGCAGATCCCACTTCTCACAACAAACGCGTACATCTGCGCGCTAGTAATAAACAACTTATCGCGACTCAGTAAGGAGATAAACGTATTCATGAATTACTGAGCATAAAACATTTTTTGTGCTCTTTCAGTACGGCCATTCAGGGAATTAGAAAGTGGAATATAAAGCATTCTAGTTTGAACTCTTTCAACAAAGACTTTTTATACGTCACAGACTATGCTGCTAAAGGCTTTGTGGCGGAACTGTACATTTCCGTTCCATTGGGCTATTCTACTTTAGTGCGCTGAAGGCTTTCATGAGCATTGCATCACGAATGCAAATATAATGGAAAACTCGCATTGCACTTCTTTAAAAATTTTTTAATGAAAGCCATATAGACGAACACCGGGAATAATTTCACTGTGGCACGGCCGATACTCTCCACGCAATATCCTTCGTTGTTTAGATGAAAAAATGGCAGTGGCTTAGCTCAGCTATGCCAGTGTAGGCTTATGCCACAGGAGCGAAAGAAAGACACGCCTGAACGGTAACCGATGCCAGCCAGGAAAGCGAGCCGTGGCTTCACGTGCCACGGCCTAGCGCCTTCTTTATTTTCTTCTCTCGCCATCGCGCGCTCTCCGGTTTGCGCGCCGCCCAAACGAGGGCGCTACAGGGCCCCCCGTGTAGACTGGAAGTCGGAATGTGACGTGCCGTTTGTGGTATTCCAACGGAAGATCAGTCGTAGATGAGAGGCTTTCTAGGGCGGTCTCCAGGTACGCCGGCTTGAGTCGGTCCAAGCTGACTGTCTCCTCACGGCCGTTCTGAAGTAGAGTGGCAGTTTTGGGGGTGCGGTGAAGGACGCGGAATGGTCCGTCGTAGGCTGGTGTCAAAGGTGGTCTGACCGCGTCGTGGCGCACGAAAACATGTGTTGCAGTGGCCAGATCAGGGTGGACGAATATGGTCTTGTGTTCGGAAGGTCTGGGTGGAGTGGGCCGGAGGTCTTGAACGCAGTCGAGGAGGCGTTGTAGGAATTGCTGTGGCTGGTCTGGTAGCTTCGTTGACATGAAGAAGTCTCCCGGAAGCCGTAGAGAAGTGCCATACACCAGCTCTGCTGTTGAGCACTGCAGGTCTGCCCGGATGACAGCTCGTAAACCTAAGAGCACCAGTGGCAAGGCATCAACCCAGGTGGCTCTATTGAGGCGGGTAGTCAAGGCGGTCTTCAGTTGTCGGTGAAGACGTTCCACCATGCCGTTGGCGCAGGGATGATAAGCCGTGGTACGGCAATGTCGGGCTCCGAGGATGCGATTAAGGCAAGTGAACAGCGAGGACTCAAACTGACGTCCACGGTCTGTTGTCACGGTGCCAGGACAACCAAAACGGGATACCCACGTAGAAATGAAAACGCGGGCAACTGTCTCGGCTGTGATATCTTGAATCGGAACAGCCTCCGGCCAGCGTGTGAAGCGATCGACCATGGTCAATATATAACGGTACCCCTGAGACACTGGTAGAGGGCCCACAATGTCTAGATGAACATGGTCGAAACGACGGCCGGGTGGAAGGAAAGGTTGGGGCGGCGTCTTAGTATGACGGGAGACCTTTGTCATCTGGCAGGGCAGGCACATGCGCGTCCAAGCGCGCACATCACCGTTGATTCCGGGCCAGACATAGCGCTGGGTGAGAAGACGCTGAGTAGCCCGAATGCCAGGGTGACAGATGTCGTGTAAGGAGTGGAAAACGGTGCGTCGTAATGAAGCGGGAACGAAAGGGCGGGGAATGTCAGCTGAGACATCGCACCACAAGCGCTCAGATGATAATGGATGAGGCACCAGGCGTAGTCGGAGAGAACGGGGGTTCTCCCGAAAGGCGGCAAGCTCTCTATCATCCTGCTGTGCCGAGGAGAATGAGGCCCAGTCGATGGTTGGCGGTGGAGAGTCAACCGCGGCTATACGAGAAAGGGCATCTGCGGCGGTGTTGTCAGCTCCTTTCACGTGGCGGATGTCAGTCGTGAACTCCGATATATAAGCCAGATGGCGGAGTTCACGGGGCACGTACTTGGATGAGTTAGTGCGGAAAACATACGCCAGTGGCTTATGGTCAGTCAGCACGTAAAACGAGCATCCTTCCAGGAAATGCCGAAAGTGCTGTATTGCAGCGTAGATGGCTAGTAGTTCCCGGCCAAAGACGCTGTAGCGGGTCTCAGCAGGAAGTAGCTTCCGAGAGTAAAACGACAAGGGTCTCCACTCGGAGTTAACGCACTGCTGTAAGACGGCTCCGACGGCCACGCTGGATGCGTCCACCATCAACCGAGTAGGGGCGTTGCTGCGTGGATGAATGAGAAGCACGGCGTTAGCGACCGCTTGCTTAGCAGCAGCAAAGGCGGCCTGGGCCTCTGACGACCAAGGAATGGCGGAGGACGGGCCGGCGGTCGACCGAAGGAGGTCGGTGAGCGGTCGTAGCAGTTCGGCACAGTGTGGTATGAAGCGCCTGGAAAAATTCACAAGCCCCAGGAATTGGCGTAATTGGCGCAGTGTTGTAGGCTGAGGATAATCCTGAATTGCTTTAACGTGGGACCGGAGAGGGCGTATTCCTTTGGATGATATGTGATGGCCCAAGAACTCGAGCTCAGATGCGCCGAAAGTACACTTAGAGGCGTTCACAACGAGGCCGTACTGCTGAAGACGCTGGAACAGAGCGCGTAGATGGTGCTCATGATCTTCAGGTGTGCGGCTGGCGATGAGGATATCGTCAAGGTACGCAAACACAGTAGGAAGACCCCGTGTGACCTCAGAAATGAACCGCTGGAAAGTTTGAGCCGAATTGCGGAGTCCAAAAGGCATCCGCACGTATTCAAACAACCCAAAGGGCGTCGTGATGGCGGTCTTAGGTATGTCGGCGGGCTCGACAGGAATCTGGTGGTACGCCTTAACAAGGTCCACTTTGCTGAAAATTGTGCAGCCGTCGAGGCGCGATGTAAAATCCTGGATGTGAGGTAGAGGATAGCTGTCGTGAACAGTCTTGGCGTTCAACGCTCGATAGTCCCCACAAGGACGCCAGTCACCAGGATCACGCTTTGGCACCAAATGCAGCGGGGAAGCCCAAGCGCTTGACGACGGGCGGATAATGCCGAGCTGCAGCATGTGGTCAAACTCCCGTTTAGCAATAGCTAGGCGGTCTCCGCACAAGCGGCGTGGTCGAGCGGCTGCCGGTGGACCCCGGGTGACGATGTGGTGTGTCACCGTATGTTTAGGCGGCTGAGTGAGGTTGCACGGTTTAGTTAACTCCGGGAAACTCGCCAAGATTTTTTCGAACGGTGAGGAAGGTATCAGCATGCGGATGGCCATTGGAGCGATGTCGGACAGGACTCCCGAGATGGAGAGACGAGTCTTACCATCTATGAGGCGGCGCCGCCGCACGCTGACGTCCAAATCGAAGTATGAGAGGAAGTCCGAGCCGATGATCGGTTGAACCACGTCTGCGATGACGAAAACCCACCGGAAAATGCAGCGAAGGCCGAAGTCGAGGGTGAGAGATCGGAGCCCATACGTTGCTATAGACGAGGCGTTCGCAGCACGAAGCACTTGCCCCTGTGACTTTGAACGATCAGCCTTAGTCGGGGGCACAACGCTAATTTCCGCGCCCGTATCTATAAGGAACCTGGCGCCTGATAGCTGGTCCATGACCATGAAAAGGCGGCTGGGACGAGAAGGGAGATCACACGCCGCCGTCAGTGATCCCGGCGGGCGTTTCCCTGCCACGAACATGGGGGTGTACACTTCGTGGCTCGGTGTCGGAAACGCCGATGGTACCAGCAGAGGGGTGGAGGGCTGGGACTCCGAGCATCTCGTGTGCGTGGAAGAGCTCGACGACCGGAACGAGGCGAACGAGTCTCCTGCGGGGGGCTCCGGAGTGCGGCAATGGAGGCGGCGAGTTCGTCGATGCGGGCCTCAAGGCGCGAAATCGCTGTGTCTGCTGGTGGTAAGACAGCGTTGACAGATGGGGAGGTCGCTTCATGAACCTGATCGGCGAGCTCCGCCAGGCGGTCGAGATTGACGTCGCCGGCCGCCGCGAGGACGAGGCGGATTGGCTGAGAAAGGCGTTGGAGGAAGAGCTCGCGAAGCAACGCTGAGTGGGCAGAGACGTCGTGTTTCCCAAGAAGCTGTCGCATTCGGCGCAGTAGTTGGGAGGGGCGCCTGTCGCCAAGGTCCCCCTCTGCAAGGAGCTGCTGTAGGCGGACGCGTTCCGAAGGCATGAATCGTTCCAGCACCTTGGTTTTAAGGTGCTGATATGGCGTAGTGTCCGAGGGGTTGGAGAGGACGTCGGAGAGCTCGCTGGCAACGTCAGGAGGAAGGACGGAGGCTACGTGGTAGTAGCGTGTCGTTTCCGAGGCGATGCGGTACAGGGAGAATTGCGCCTCGACCTGAAGAAACCAAACTTGCGGGTCCTGTGGCCAGAAAGATGGGAGACGCAGTTGCACGGCCGAGACGTCCTGCGGACGTGAGCCTTGTTCGGTTGAGGGTGCATTCGAGTCCGTCATTGTCTTCGTCCGAGGTCACCACTTGTAGGCTTATGCCACAGGAGCGAAAGAAAGACACGCCTGAACGGTAACCGATGCCAGCCAGGAAAGCGAGCCGTGGCTTCACGTGCCACGGCCTAGCGCCTTCTTTATTTTCTTCTCTCGCCATCGCGCGCTCTCCGGTTTGCGCGCCGCCCAAACGAGGGCGCTACACCAGTATATGCGTAGCGTTAGGAAAGGTTCAGCTGATTATTCTTAGCTTTCCAGATATGATGCTTACAGCTGCTCCAATGACAGACATACGGTATACGTATTATGTGACACATGTACATTTATTTTGCCGGGCAACTACTTCGGGATCCAATAAGTTAAGCTTCTCCGCTCTAGTACACCGTTGAGCAGCATTTGCACTCTCCTTCAGCATGGCTATACCACAGTGGCAAACGCCAGTCAGAGGCGCTATCAACCAGCTCCAGTGCAGTGTCACATTGCGACTGCACAGGGAAGGCGCGCGCGTCGGCATCCATATGTCGACCAAGGCTATGACGGCACTCCTCTGGAAAGCGCACACCGGCGGCGACGAGTCGCGCGCGGGCCGCGGCCGAGTGCGAGGGAGGTGCAGGCTCCGGGTGCGTGACACCACTGATCGTCTGCGCAGCGCATCGAATTGCGCGCACACCCGTCGGCGAGCCGCGCACGGCGGCGGCGGAGCATCATTGCGCATGCGTAGACCAGTGCCACGCGAAATTGGCCTCAGTGATATCAGCGTAGCTAACGCTCCAAAAATATGCATGGCCAAGCATATCTCAGTTGTCGCTTTGGTGCTCATGGGCTCTTTCTCACGGCGAATATTATAAAACCACGTGTCTCTGGGAGCATGCTTTCATTAGGCATGCTTTTATTCTCCGATGTGATCTGGAAATGCGATATGCCTACAATGTAACGGTAGATCGGCTTGTTAATATGTGATGCTGAGGGCGCGAAATAGCTGCTTTTAAGAGGATTTTAATTTGACTGTATATAGGAACCCTGTAAGTGATGTTAAATGAGCCTTTCTTTGTACTCTGCACGTTCAAGGCAAACGAATAGGTTCATATTGTCGCGGGTTATAAATGACAGGGGGTTTATTTAAAAACACGGACAGTAGGGCTTGTAGAGACGCTCTCAGAGAAGGCCGCTAAGATTGTCGTCTTCTTCACTCTGCTGCGCTGCGCCTCTCGAGCGAATCCGCGTTCTTTGTTGTCGTCGCTATCTTGCCGCTAAATGCAGCTATGCACGCGGCATTACCCTCCCGCCAGAGTGAGCGTCGTCCCGACGCTCAACAGGTAGAGATGCGGCCATCGAGTGTTTACATCACTGAGAGTGGTTTAAAGTTTCATGCGGACCACGTGCACTGTCTCAGGCAGATGCTGGCGACGTTTTGAACAGGAGGAGGCGTCGGGCACGACTTCGTACGTCACGTCGCTAAGACGACGCAGAACCTTGTAAGGTCCCGAAGTATCGGCCGTAGAAGTTTTCTCTGAGAGGCCTCGTCGTCGTACAGGAAACCAAACCCAGACTCTATCTCCTGGTTGATAACTGACGAATCGATGGCGAAGGTTGTACCGTTGGGCGTCAAGTTGCTGGCTGATTCACTATTCTGACGCGGGCAAGCTGCCTTGCTTCTTCGGCGCGCTCAGTGAAGTCTGCGGCGTCTGTCTCTGAATCATTGAAATCGTAAGGCAGCATGGCGTCAAGCATTGTCGTAACTTCTCTGCCATGAATTAGTGCGAACGGCGTCATTTTTGTTGTTTCCTGGCGCGCCGTATTATACGCGAATGTGATGTACGGCAATATTCGGTCCCAATTCTTGTGTTCTACGTCGACGTACATGCAGAGCATGTCAGCGATTGTCTTGTTAAGTCTCTCTGTAAGCCCATTAGTTTGTGGGTGGTAAGCTGTCGTCTTCCTATGCGCTGTGCCACTGAGCGTAAGCACAGTGCGCAAAAGCTCGGCTGTAAACGCGGTACCTTTGTCTGTTATGACGACAGCTGGAGCACCATGTCTCAGAACAATGTTCTCAATGAAGAACTGAGCCGCTTCAGCTGCAGTGCCACTCGCGATTGCCTTGGTCTCCGCGTATCGGGTGAGGGTAGTCCGTCGCCACTATAACCCATTTGTTGCCGCTGTCCGATATTGGAATGGGCCCAGCAGATCCATTCCGATTTGAGAAAACAGGGTTTCTGGCACGGGCACAGGATGTAATAGCCCAGCGGGTTTGACAGGTGGTACCTTGCGCCGCTGACAGTCAATGCATGTTCGGACGTAATGTTTAACCTCTGCTGCGATTCTTGGCCAGTAATATTTTTCTTTGATGCGTGTCAGTGTTCTTGTGAAACCGAGGTGGCCCGCAGTGGCTTCGTCATGGCAGGCTTGTAAAATTTCGCTGCGGAGAGCTCCAGGAACCACCAGCAGATAGCTTCTACCTGTTGATGAAAAGTTCTTTTTGTACAGAATTCCGTCCCGTAAACAGAATGACGATAAGTTCTCGAAAACACTCTGGGTGCATTGGCGGCTCGTCCGTTCAAGAATTCTATAAGCGAGTTGAGCTCCCCGATCATCTTGTTGTTGCCGAGAAATGATTGCCGCATCAACAACTCCTAAAAACCTGGGGAAATCATCATCCTCTATAGCCGGTGATTCAATCGGTGACCTTGACAAACAGTCGGCGTCTAAGTGTTGCCTTCCGGACTTGTACACTACGGCCATGTCGTACTCTTGGAGCCGTAAGCTCCACCGTGCTAAACGTCTAGATGGGTCTTTCATGTCGGTCAACCAACAAAGAGAGTGATGATCGCTTACGACTTGGAAGGCGCGGCCATATAAGTACGGCGGAACTTCGCAAACTGCCCAAACGACGGCCAGACACTTCCTTCTCCGTTGTTGAGTAGTTGGACTCGGCACGTGTCAAACGTTCTGCTTAGCGTAAGGCAACCACTCCTCTCCACACCATCTTGGCATTGGACAAGAACCAGCACCTAGGCCCACATTGCTGGCGTCTGTGTGGATGGCTGTTGGCGCATTCTCGTCGAAGTGAGCGAGGACGGTGGAGTTGTAGACGCTGTCGCCGCTCGTTGAATGAAGCTTCTTGCTCTTCACCCATACAAATGCGATGTCTCCCCTTGTAAGCGGGTGAGTGGAGAGGCGATGTGTGCAAAGCCTGCTATAAATCGCGGTAGTAGGCGCAGAGACCCAGAAAACGCCTGACCGCTTTCTTATCAACGGCCTTGCGAACTTTGCGACGGCTGCCTGTTTTTATCTGGTCAGGCTTCACACCTTCGCGACTGATCACGTGTCCCAGGAACTGGAGTTCTTCGAAGCCGAAGTGGCACTTTTTCTGGTTTGAGTGTGAGTCCAGCGGACCGTATGGCTTGAAGGACTGACAGTAGCCGCTTTAGATTGCTCTTCAACGTGGCCGAAAAACGATCACGTCGTCGAGGTACACAAGGCATGTTTTCCATTTCAGGCCGGACATAATGGTATCCATTAGTCTCTGAAACGTGGCTGGGGCTGAGCATAGACCGAAAGGGAGGACTTTGAATTCATAAAAGCCCGTCTGGCGTCACGAAGGCGGTCTTTTCTCGGTCGCGCTCATCTACTTCTATTTGCCAGTATCCACTTTTAAGGTCCATTGACGAGAAGTAGCGTACATGCCGTAGCCTGTCCAAAGAGTCATCGATCCGTGGTAAGATAAACGTCTTTTTTTGTAACATGGTTCAGCTTACGATAATCGATGCAGAAACGCAAGCTGCCGTCTTTCTTTTTCACGAGTACCACTGGCGATGCCCAAGGACTTTTTGATGGTTGGATAACGTCATCCTCTAGCATCTTCTTGACTTGCTGCTGGATCACCTCACGTTCTTTCTGAGCGACGCGATATGGGTTCTGTCGGATCGGTCTTGCTGTGTCTTCCGTAATTATACGATGCTTAGTCAGAGGCGTTCGACCCACTCGTGATGTCGATGAGAAGCAGTCCTTGAACTGGTCGAGCAGCTCCATAAGACGGCATCTTTCAGTCGGTGTTAGACTCGGAACGATATCAACTGGTGGTGTATGTGGAGGTGATTGAGCTGTGGCTTCCCCTTGCATTAGAAGACAGTCGTGAGAGTAGTCGAGCTCTTCGAGGTACGCCACAGCCGTGCTTTACCGATGTGCCGGCGCTCATTCGTGAAGTTGGTCAGAAGCACGTCTGCGCGCCCATCCACTAAGTGACAATATACGCGAGCGATGGCGATGCCTTGGTGAAAAAAGAAGGTCAGTGATGCGTTCGACTATGGTGTCTTTCATACAGGTGCACGGCGCAACACACGGAAACAAGACTACATGACAGTGGTGGCACGCAGACGTT
>WOVY01007890.1:0-34121 GCA_013436015.1 Rhipicephalus annulatus | reverse complement strand
AAAAAATTACAGCATATTCCTGGAGTGCATGATGATGAGTAAGGCGAAGCGGCCTTCAGCCTGTCCACCCGTTCGTTCTTGCTTCCGTCCGTCCGCCGCTACCATCCGTGCGTCCGCCTGTGTGTCCGTCTGTCTGTTTTTGCATCCGTCCACCCGCCCGTCCGTCCGCACGTACTTCCATCCGTCTGTCCGTCCGTTTGTGTGTCCATCCGTCCGTCCGTCTGCTAGTCTGTCTGGCACTGCGGCCTGCGTCCGTCTAAGCGTCCATCTAGTGCACACTCCAAGTACCACCATCTCGCATCTTGCATCCCCTGTGGCGCATACCCACTCTAGACCGGGTATGTGCTAAGCGTGTCACGCTGACGGACAGGCGACATTGCTTGACCCTAAGGAGCTTTGCCCCAAATTTGATAGCCTTTCTTGCGGTCCTTCAACGCAGAAAATTCGATCGGTCTATCTGTCTCTCTGTCTTCCACTTGAAAGAATTCTGCCACCCGGCTAACGCTGAAACACTTAAATTGACAACAATTTTCGTCCGATGGCTGCGTTTTGTCCTAGTAAATATTGTCAATCAAAAAGCAAACACTACGCACATCTGAAGTGCAATATGAAGACGTAAATATTAAGTGGTGTGTTCCTTTCCTGGATATTGTATAGATACGTAATTATAAAGAACCTAGTCTTTCTTACGCTGCATTTGCAAGAAGATACTATGCACAAAGAGGTGGACGTTTTCTACGTTCCGCCATGACGATCCGGTGCATTCACCTACCAGTGGCTCTGCGTCGTACACAACCTTCTGTTTCCCGGCATTACTGCTCAGTGGTGTCCATATCTCACGAGACTCTTCCAGACATAAGGCGTCTTTCAATGGCAAAAGCAGTGAGGTATGCAGATACGCGGCTAAAATTTCTGATTTATATTTCTTCGGAATACTTTAGATATATGTAAAGGCATATACATATACACAGCTTCACTGCGAAAGCTTGGGCAAATCAACAAAAGGTTGTCACTAAATAGCTGTCGCAATAAAACATTCCGAAGCACTCGAGAGGAGATTCAATCTGTTGTGTCCTGTAACCACAGCGCGCAGCCTTGAACGACCTCTACTACGCGCCATGTCTTTTCCGACATAATTACGGCGAGCTGTTTAGCTCAGCCGCTTAGTTAAGAGTACTTGAAGAGTTTGAGCGAGACGAACGGACGGTTCAAAGTACTGCGCTAGACACACAAAAACAGGACACTGTCAAAATGTAGATAGCCTGCGTGCATGCCCATTGCACCTAATATATCTAGTAACTCGGGACTCTACGGTAACTGCAATAAACCAGAAGGTACGCGCATTGGCCAGCTCTTTCCGCAATGAAACGCTATCCACTTAAAGTGTCTCGATGCGCACGCCACAAAGCGGGCATCAAGGCAATCTACGGCCACTTCAGTGACTGCGCCACCATCGTATTTTCCACACGCCGCACTTCATGTCCGAGCGGGCACGGGACCTGTTGTTCAATGTACTCAAAACTGCTTCAGTACACTCCAGCCTCAGGGCGCTCTACCAGGTGCCATACTTGTGCGGTCGTAATTTGGGCCAGCTATTTATATACACCACTTACCACTGACATTATGCTGAACTCGGAGGAGCTTGACCATTTGCCCTATTACGCAATGCTTCTAACTTTTTTAGTATCTGACGGCCACCATTGACATGCCCAAGAAAAAGTGGTTACTTTCTGTAACCACCCTATCGGAAAAACTACCACGGCGGATACTGGAAAACACGGTGGGCGTAGTGGAAATATTAGTGGGTATGGTAGAAATTATTGTGGATATGGCGGAACGTAGTGGAAATTATGATGGATATGCCGGGACATACTGAGTGGCATGGTATACAGAAGATGGGTAAAGTGGAACGGTGGTGGATGTAGAGGCTAGATAGTGGAAATCATGGGAGGCTCTGCCCACGATTGCGATAATGCTGGGAAGTTAACTAAGCAGATTGCGGCTGGTGCTCATTATGGTGGGGCCACATGGTGTACCAAGCTGAGAAGCTCTTTTCACCATTGCGTCATGCTGGGAAGCACTAAGCAGATGAAGGGCGGTGCTTATTATTGCAGGCCACATCGTGTAACAAGCTGAGAAGCTCTGCCCACAATTGCGGTAATGCTGGGAAGCACTAAGCAGATGATGGGTGTGGCTTATAATGGCGGGCAATTTATATAGTGTACCAAGCCGGGATCTCTACACTACATATTGTACCACCTTGATTTCCACCAAAGGTTAGGCCTACTGACCGATCCCGTAAAAATACGTTAACCGTGCTTCTGGGTGTCAGAATACACAGTTTTCAACGAGTAATATTGACAATACTGACAATACAGCACAGCCATGGCATCGGTTGACCTAAATAAAACTTTTTTATTGTGTACAGTGTCCACGCAAGAAGCAACAAACATCGATGCGACGCAATTCAAGCACTCCCATAGAACGTACGTACGTCTCCCCTCACCGACAGCTGCCGGTCACACTCGCCGGCACTTCTCTAGCTTTTATGCGAGAACACAGACTGGGCAATTTGTATGCTTGGGGAACCAATGTGATGGCAAGGTGTTTCCGCCACACTGCATTCGTTTTGGCCAAGCCGTTTCGTAGTTGTTCTTATAGCGATAGAGATACAGCACTGCGCTGGCACGACTGCACTCTAAGTTGCGCGAAAAGTATCCCAATACTCAATCAATTAATTTAGGAGGGCGTATGTGTGGAATGAGCTGAGAGGCGTCATAAAACGTGAGCAGATATCACTCTTTGAACAAGAGAGAAACGAATATTAAGCTTGGCAAACCCCGCCAATAAAATGTACCTGCTCACCAATCCACTTGTTTCTTTTTTTTGCTGTTGTGAATTGTAAGAAATCATAGCGCTGGTGCCATTATAACAAACGCCATCGTTACGGGCAGCAGTTGCTTGTGTTAATTAAATGTGCAAATTTTAGCAGCAGCTGCAGATCTTGTCTATGTTGACTGCACGACAAACAAAACTGAAGTTGAACTGTAAGATCGTATGTGAACTAGCCAATTAACACATTACATACGTCATTTTGGTATGGCACAGTGGTTAGTATCTTCGACTAGCAATGCGCAGGTTGCATGTTCAATCCTTTGTAATGGCCTGATCCTTTTTTTAAAGAAACGGGTGTTTTCTACATCGTTTTTATACACTTTTTTTTACTTTTTTGTGGCAGCTCGTCACGGTGATTCTTATCCCATTTCGCGCTCAAACATTGCCGGCACTGCCGCATCCACGATATACTACCATACACCATGGTGAACGTTTCCAGCATTCACCCACTACATTAATCTTCTGTAATAGTGGGTGGCTAGATTTGCTTGGTCGATATTTTTGTCCTATTGGCTGAAGTGACCGGTTATGGCTTTTGGTAAATTCTGCTTTGCGTCTATATGCGACCTTAGGCGCTTCAGAAAAAAGCGCTGACATCAATGACATGCTTGTTCACGCAAAACTTAAAGCAAAGAGTAGGAATAGCCTCTGATCCTTGTGGCCGGCCTAGATGCTCCAGGGTCGAACATATATAGCCGGCTACCAACGTAAAAACACAGCATCTGATTACATTCTCAACGCGACATCGAGCTTCACCTGCACTTCAAACAACCTTATATACTTTCTTGAGTGTGCCACCTGTAAAAACAACACATAGGTGAAACTGGGTAGCGAATTCACGTAAGACTGAGCGGCTGCCGTGCAGACACAAAGCGAAATTTATCAAAGCCGTAGCCGGTCACTTCAACCACACGGACCACGATTTCGACGAAGCAAATCTTTGCATTTGATACACAAATTTAATTCTCTACACCCATCAGCAATCAATGTAGCACGTGGCAGTTTAGAATCGCGGAAAGCCATATCATAATTGCGGCAATATTTAGAAAGACATGATATATTCAACTTTCAAATAGACATAACCGGTATGACATTCAATCACTACTAGCCTACATGTCGTGCTATTATATTCACTTTCAAATTTTTTTCAATTTCAATTATAGATATGTTTATGTCTATATACAACTAAGAATATTTTTTTTCCAGAACCTCTCTACTACTGCTTTCTTTCCTCTTTCCTCGCTTCCAAAACCACTTCTGCCGCGCAATGGTAAGTTCACGGCCAACCCATAAAGTTCTCTGTTCGCTTTTCCCCCCTCCCTTCTATTTTTTTTTCCTTTTTTATTTTCTCCCTCTTAACCCTAACGTCCCACCTACCCCCATCTCTCATCTTCATTTCCTATTTTTGTGTGTTTTTTCTCGTCGTTGCTCCTTACCTTTGCCCTCTCAATTTACCTTTTTCTCAACCAACGTGCCGCCAAACTCTTGAGGCCATCGCGCAGAGCGGGCCGCCTACGAAGATACTGAAAGCATAATTTTGCCAATGACCCTCCCCAATAAACACGGGCTCTTCCAACCCCATTCGGTATCACTTCCCTTCGACATCTTGGCATTTAAAAGTACACCGTCTGCTCTCCCCCTTCCTTTTCTGTATCCTTTTTCTTGTTATGCGCCCCACTCATAGGTGTTTGACAACAGGCGTAAGCCGCAAGCATCGGCAACCCTTTGTGGTAGCCGTACATGGCGACCGTCTCCAGGCTTCAAACTTTCAAGCTCTTTCCGTTTTTAATTTCTAAAGAGGACACCGCTTTGCTGTACAGCGCTGCTACTTTGCTTGTTTCTTCATTTTTCCCTCCTTTTCTCCCCTCCACAAACATTTTGAATCACAACCACCTAACTTGAGATAAAGCGAGGACTGCACTCCTCTACTTTATACTTTCTGTTTCTTTTCAGACAGCGATTGCCAACAGGGACGCGCGCCACCACCAGGAGATGATGTCACTACTAATCCCCTTAAAAGTAACACGAAAAGGATGACAAGGCGCCTTTGAAAAAGATAGGTCCTCTTGTCGAAACGTCAGCCAGCCTGTCTGAGGCACTTCCACTGTTGACCCTCATTATCCCACTGATGCAAGACAGCAAGACGTTTTTTTTTCTTTTCGCTGCGTACTTTAAAAACGGTGCTATAAAGTAATTTTAAGGTGCTCTAGCTTTATTACAACTAGGCTAATACTACGGCGCTAAAATAGGTGCACCGAATGATTGCTAATGAAAGTCGCATCCTTTCTATTTTCTAACTGCGTAGCAGCTTTTCATAAAAGTCAAGTCAGGCGCTGCAAACTATATAGCTAATTTGACAGAATGGTGCTTTTTCCAAGACTTTGCATGAGTCTATCTGTTATAAACCCTTGCCTAATATATAAAAAAATAAAATGATTTGGCGGCACACACAATGATGCCATTAGCGCTCAGATGTCCGTTTTGTAGAACGCTATGAGCAGATTTCAATGTTACCGGGGAATAAATAGTCAAAAAGCCATAATTTTGTGAAATGCTGGTGCGAATGTTGCCGCGTCACAAAGGCTATGAGAACTTGAGCTGCAAGCAGTGGAAATGCCAGCAATTGAAAAACACAGGCTACGAATGAAATGAACTTTTTCGATGGCACACTCTGCTAGTCACGTGACCAGTTTAATAGTTAAACATGCTTGGCCTCACTAAGTAGACGACTAATTTCACACGTCCTGTTCTCCTACAGATTGATGTTCGAGGATAATCTACTAAACGAATATCCAATTTACGAGGGTGGCGGGGTAATGTAATACTTAAGATCGTTCGATGCTGCGGGATGACACGATCTGAGAAGAATAAAAGCTTTCGCTCTAAACTTCAACCAAACTTCACCTGCATCTTTTCGCGGAAACCTAGGGCTTGAATTATCATGATAAATACATTAAATGCGGGCATGGCGACTGTGCAAGTACGTGAGAAAAACACACTATAGCTGTAGTGAAATTCCAGAATGAGCGCTTTCAATATACCTTGCGGGACTTGATACCACACGCGTGCGTGGTGTCTGACACACCTGGAAAAACTCTGCCCGTAGGCAAGCGGATGCATTCGATAAAAATAACCTTGGTCCAGGTGGAACCTTTGTAACTAAATGAATCACCCGTGAAAAACCCAATCCTATGAAGCAAATATGCTTTGCAAATCAAAAGCACGACATGACTATGCAGTGATAATTTTGCTGTATCTGAGCAGAAACGCCTTTTTTACTTGGCGCCCTCCTAGGTAGCCGAGGCGGAAAAATGAAATCCGTCTTTAGCAGTGCCACAAAAACCTTGTTTCAATTTTTATACGACCGAGCGCGGTGCTGTTGGCAGAAGTGAAGGTAATCTTTTTCATAATTTTCCAGGAACATTCACGATGCGGTTTTCGTCATACGTTTGTACTGTGAGACTAGCAAAAACCGTGTGCAAACAAGAGAACTACACACCAAGCGATCGCACGTTATGTAGGCACGCAACGACAGGTGTTGATGGGTGCTTGCCGTGACGTGATCCAGGCCTCTCCTAGGTGGCACCACTATAACTTCTCATGGCTAATAGCGACTCACTCAAGAATGCTTTTCAGAAGCTTAACAGTATTTCTAATTTTTCTAGTGTTCAGAAGTCAAAACTTTGCTACGTTGTGCGTCCTGGAGGAAAAGTCTTGAAGATCAATTACGCAGGTTATCAAATGGCTGGCTCTTAGGTGATACTTTCATGCACACCACAATTATTGCTCAAAATCATGGTATGTGTATTATCGCCCATTATTTTTCTATTCTGTCCGCAGGTCACGGTATCAAAGCCCGGCCACGGCGGCCACGTTTTCAATGGAGGTTAAAGTGCTTGATGCCCGTGTACTTAAAAAAGTCCACGCTAAGAAACCCGAGGTAGTGTAAATTTTCAAAGCCCTCAGAATCTTGTCTACGCGTCACTCAACACCCTTGTCGGAATTTTAGGACGCTAAAAGCCAACAAATTACATTATTTTTATTGTTGTTACTTTTACTGATATTATAATAATTAATATAACTAATAATTATATAGTATGTATTGAAGAGGAATGCCCACTACCGCAGCGACATCGACATGTTGGCGCGAGGCGCGAGCTGGGACAGCCTGGTTGCTGCTGCGACGACGCCCGTATATCCAGCCAGCTCTTGCTGCTTCTGTCCTGACGCTGCTACCGCTTATTGCCTTGCATTTACATTATATTTTGGTGCAGGCTGCTGCGGTTTTCGCCGACCCAGGAATTGCGTAGCCGAAAGCTGCCCTCCGTCATGCCTGACGACGCTGTCTTCACACCCTCCCGGGATTTGCCACACAGGGGCTGTCCCGGTGCCCAGCTCCTGCGTAAACCCGACATCTTTAGCGGCCCAGACGAGAAAGACGTTGAGGATTGGCTGGAATCCTATGAACGAGCCAACGCTACCAACAATTGGGATGATGCCATGAAACAGGGTACCGTGATGTTTTACTTAACAGATGTCGGCAAGCTGTGGTACAGAAACCACGAGACGGACATTCCCTACTTGAACAATCTTCACGACCTGCATAACAGCTGTTTTTTGGACGCCCTGGGGTGCGCAAACTTCACGCAGAACAACGACTACGAAGCTGGTCTCAACAAACCAGTGAGACATTCATCAGCTACATCGAGGACATCCTCGACCTCTGCCGGCGTGTTGACCCGACGATGCTGGAAACTGACAAGGTACGACACATTATGAAAGGCGTTTCCGACAACGCCTTTGAAATGCTCCTCTCGAAAAACCCTGTCACTATCTCAGAGGTCATCGAGCTGTGTCAAAGTTTTTGACAAGCTCTGACGACGGCGTCTTCTCACGCGACGCCCTAACGTCTCGGATGACGCCCTCTCAAGCTTGACAACCACCTCTGACCATCAATCGCTCCTATCGCAGATCAAAGAGTTTGTTCATGCTGAGGTCGCTCGTCAGGTGTCGCTGCTATCAACAGCCGGCCAACCACCATCACATCTGCCAGCAAACATTCGTGAGGTGACCCAGGAGCAAGTTTGCGTGGCTCTGCCACCTGCCCGCGACCCTTCGCCGTTGTCGACCCCTGTGGCCTGTGCCGAGGTGAATGCACCTCTAAGCTATGCTGAGGTTGCCGCAACGCCCCCTCTTCAGACGTTTAGGTCACTACCATCAGCCGTGCCCACTCCTCGGTTTGCTCAGCCAAGGTCCCTCCAGAGTAGAGGATAATGGCGTACACCCGACAATCGGCTGATATGCTTTGCCTGTGGATTGCCGGGCCACATAGCGCAATACTGCCGTCGGCGTGTCCCTGCCTATCACCAGAACTACCACCAGAGCTTCGAACCTGTCCCTTATGTGCCACCACGCCCTTTGTTCGCAGGCTCTCAGCATCCCGACCAGATGTCATCGTACACCGACAACCCCCCTCCTGTTAACCGTCGCTCATCATCACCTCGACGCCGCTCGCCATCGCCGATGCGTCGTCGTCTTTCATCGCCGGAGCGGGAAAACTAATTGCCGCAGTTCCAGAGGCAGGAACTGCGACACCCGTGAAAAGACCAAGGCCTCTCTCTTCACCGACGAATGTGCTGGACGTATATGGGAACGGCGTCGCTGCACTCGCACTTGTCGACACTGGTGCTGCAGTTTCAGTTATCAGTGCCAGACTCTGCCACTTGCTCAAAAAAGTTATGACGCCAAAAGCAAGTATATCGCTTCGTACAGCTAGCGCAGAGCACGTCACGCCGGCCGCCGCTTGAATTGCTCGCATTGCGGTTGACGGCCTCATCTACTCGTAGAATTACAAGTGTTGGATTCCTGCTCCATGACCTCATTTTGAGCTGGGACTTTCTCTCCGCAAATAGGGCCGTCATCGACTGCTCGCGCGCTGAGGTGGTATTTGAAGTGTTTAGCGAGGCTACTTTACATGACGCTGTCGAAACCTGGAACAAACTATTCGTTGCTGAAGACGTTATCACACCGCCGCACTTTTTTGCCCTTGCCATGGTATCTTGCAACGCGCTCTCCGAGTCAAGTGCCCTTTTTACGCCATCTGCCGTTTTCGTTCGTCGCAAGTGTTCGCTGCTACCTCATGCCCTTTTGGAAATTCATGACGGTGTCAGCAGACTGCTCATCTCAAATCTGCTGTCATGTCCTGTAACACTACTTCGGGGCGAGTGCCTCGGGCGTGTTTACAGTCTTTACTCTTCTGTAATTATTGACATGCCAACTGGTTCTTTCGCCGAACATGAAGTCGCTGGATTGACCTGTGCCTCTTCGCCGCAGACTACTAGACATGACATACTGAGCAGCTCCATCGCCCACACGTTAACCGTTTCGCATCCTGCTCAGCTTCTACGACTACTGAACAAGTTCTGTTCTTCCTTGACTGCCAGCATAGCCCCCCGGCCGCACATCAGCTGTGTGTCACCGCATCGACACGGGCACCAATGCACCACTGCGTCCAAGACCCTATCACGTGTCCACTACAGAGCGCCAGGTTATCGGTGACCAAGTAGCTCACATGCTCAAGCGTGTCATCCAGCCTTCGAATAGCCCCTGGGCATCTCCAGTCGTTCTCGTTAAGAAGGACGGGTCAATTCGCTTCTGTGTTGACTACCGTCGTCTTAACAAAATAACTCTAAAAGACGTTTACCGCTTACCGAGAATCGACGATGCCCTTGACAGCCTCGAAGGTGCGGAGTTCTTCTCTTCTATTGACTTACGGAGCAGCTACTGGCAAGTCCCTATGGCGCCTGAAGACCAGCCTAAAACGGCCTTTGTCACACCTCACGGCCTTTACGAATTCCGCGTCATGCCTTTCGGTCTTTGCAACGCACCCGCAACATTCGAGCGGTTGATGAACAATCTTTTGCGTGGCCTGAAGTAGAAAACATGCCTGCGCTACTTAGATGACGTGGTCATGTTTTCGCCAGATTTTCCCACGCATCTCCGCAGGCTAGATGAAGTACTACAGTGCCTAACTGACGTCTGCCTTCAGCTCAACCTAAAAAAAAATGCCGCTTTGGCGCAAGTCAGCTCACGATTCTCGGCCATGTTGTTTCTAAAGACGGTATTCTTCCTGACACCGCCAAGCCTCAGGCAGTTCCAGAGTTCCCTAAACCCTCATCTCTGAAGGATCTGTGCAGCTTCTTTGGACTCTGCTTGTATTTTCGCCGATTTATTCGGAACTTTGCGATGATCACCGCCCCCTTGAGTGAACTTTTACGGAATGACTCGAAGAGTACGCTTGGTCACCCGCCTGTGATGATGCCTTCATAAAATTGCGCCACCTGTTAACCTCACTGCCTATCTTGCGTCATTTCGACCCGACAGCTCCGATTGAGGTAGATACCAATGCAAGCGGTGTTGGACTCGGCGCCGTACTCGCGCAGCGCAAATCGGGATTCCAGGAGTACGTAGTGTCTTACACAAGCCGCAGCCTCACCAAAGCGGAGAAGAATTATTCTGTAAAAGAGAAGGAATGTCTGGCAATTATTTGGGCTCTAGGTAAACTTAGACAGTACTTATATGGTAACCCTTTCGGCGTAGTCACCGATCACCATGCACTTTGTTGGTTATTCACGTTGAAGCACCCCTCCGGCCGTTTAGCTCGCTGGGCTTTGCGGTTGCAAGAGTTGACAAGCGTGTTGTCTAGAGGTCTGTTTGACGTCACGCTGATGGCGACGCCCTATCGCGTTCACCTGTATCCTCGGAAAGTTCTGCCTGTGTATCTGCCGTGGACGAAACGTTTGCGTTTCCAGCAAACTGCGACATGGCGTCTGAGCAACGTAAGGATCACTGGATCAGCGCTCTTCGGTGATTCCTTTGAGACCCGTTGACTTCTCACTCTTCTCGAACATTGCGCCGTCAAGCGGTTTACTTTGAGATCCGCGATGACCTCCTTTATTGCAGGAATTATAGGTATGACGGCCGAAAGTGGTTACTGGTCATACCTCGCCATATTCGTGCTGCAATAAGTTCAGCTTTCCACGCCGACCTCAGTGCGCACATGCGAGCATCTTCAAAACATACGCTCGGATTTCCTCATGCTTTCCTCACGCTTTTATTATTATAGACTGATCCCGACGTACGCCTGAGACAATCCAAACGCTGAGAAGCGGTGGTGCGTTCATGGCAAAAGTGGATGATCGTAAGTTGATGCGCATGCAGGCGCAGTACACGCAAGCCCACCAAGTTACCAAGTGTAAGCATGAACAGTGCTCGTCCTCACCTACAACTGTTTGCAGCATGTGCGGTGTATGTGAGCTTTCATAGTAGATCACATAGAAAAACCACAATTACATAATTATAAACTAGAACCATGACTAATATGTCTGATCCCAAAACCACCATAAAATATTTAGAGGCGTCGTGGTGGAGGGTTCCAGAAATTTAGACTACTCTGGGGTCTTTAACGTGCACCCAAATTTGTGTACACAGGCATAGAACATTTTTTTTCTCCATAGAAAATGCAGCCGCCGCTGCCGGGAATCGGTCCCACGAACTGTGAGGTCAGCAGCCGAGTACCTTGGCCACCAGACCAGCACAGCCGGGCAGAAATAAACTAGAACTAGTGCCCTTCGTAGCAATAAAGAAAACAGGAACGAAAAATTTGTCTTCGCTACTCATTGTCCCTGTAGAGGAAAGAACGAGCCGCCGTGCTCATGGTGAAGCCCACCCGCCGACCTCTTCTTTGTTCCGAATGCATTGCTCTGCTCTTCGTGACGGTATCACCACTCCTCGTCTTCTACAGATTTTCCAACACCCTCCGTGCCCCCTATGTGGCGAATGACGACGGAGAACCTATATTCGCACATGGGTTCCGAGTACACAATGTTCATCAATACGAGTGCCATGATCATCCTTGTATAGAATCATCCGGATTTCTTTCTGCGCTCGGCCTTCCAGCATTGTTTATGCTGCTTGTTCTACGCTCTTGACAGTGGATGCGTCACTTTCAACGATCGGTTTCCTTGGGCAAGAAGATCCATTATGCAGGCTCTTCCGCAAGTCTCTGGTGTAGCTGTTCCACAAGAACTTTTCTTGATTTCTTTCTCTTGGCTGCCCTTACCTTTGGAGCATCAGCCTTTATACTTTGCGTTGATCTAGGCTGTCTTATTTGGGGAGTGGATGTCTTGAGATTTCGCATTTTCACAGATATGTGCCATTCCAACAACAGTCTCCCTAATCTTAACTTCTGTGGCTTGCCCGAAGTGCGGTAGTTGTGATAAGTACTGACAGTAGGCTTCCGTTTTCTCGTTGACTTTCAATTTCTTTTCCCTTGGTGAAATTGCCTTGATTTCCTTTCATCAGCTATTTGGTTGCGCAGGCGTTAGGACTGCAATGCAACATAATCTGGCGTCTTCGGCATGCAATCATCCTCAAGCTCTGGTGTGTCGTCGTGTGGATTTCCAGATGCCTTCTGCTTTTCCTTCGTTCAAGTCTCTACTAGCATATGCACTTTAGTTGCCGTAACTGTTGTATCGTTTGCTTCGTTGATAGTGTACGCTTATGTAAGTTCCTTAGGCGTGGGCCAGTTCTTTCGAAGTAGCGGTTGTGCTGTACGTGCTTGGATGATCGTTACGGTGGTGAAATCGGTGACTTTTCGGCTTCCAGCGCGTTCAGCAATTCGTCGTGAGTCTGAGTCATCTAGCTTCCGCAGAAGAACAGTGCTGCTGAAGAAGCAAAGGCTAGATGGTGGTGCCACAGATGAAGAGTGCACGTTGGCTTGTACTTTTGTCTAAATCCTTTGCATCATGGCCTCCAAACGAGCTTGACGAGCATTTATACGTCTGCGATCTTATATTCCATTCTGACCTGGCTAGAATGATTTGGTGTTCATAAAGCTGTGCTTCCTCTATCTCTGCTTCCAAATGATTGATGTCAACTGTGTTTTCAGTCTCCTTATCGATTCTTCTGAGAAGCTCATACTGTCCAGTCAAAATTCGGTGAATGTTGCGCAACTCAGCATTGTTGGGTGGTCCATATCCCGTACGTGTTCGATATCTGCGATGACCTGCGTGACAACCTTGCGTGTTTGACTCCGCCTTTTGCAGAGGGCCTCCATAATCGGGTCCAGTGTCGGAAACGGGAGAGATCACTGGCTGGCCGTGTCACGACGCGAAGTCTGTGTCAACACGGCATACATCACAGAAGGTTCGCACAACAAATATCCATCACTTGTCGGTCTGTCGTTCTTCATGATCTTGTGCATATCGGGCCATCGTCGTGAAGGGGGAGTCAGGACTGAGTCGAACAACACGTGAGGGCTCCCGTCTCGCGAGCCTTCAGACGATGATTGCACTGATGGGGCTGCAATGTCAAGATGTACGTCGTTTACCTATGAACTGCTTTGACTTGTGAAAATCGGGCCGTTGTCATGAAGGGCGAGTTAGGACGCAGCCGAAGTAGACGTGAGGGCTCCCGTCCTGTGAACCTCCAGGTTATGCCTGCGCTCACGTCTGTCCACGGGTGATCCTAGTAGTCTTAATGGCAACCAAGGTCGAGCTACCAGGTTTGAGCAGTGATTAGGCCTCACACATCAGCATTACCCACGGTGGCTTCACAAAAGTCCTCGAGGCTGCGACTGCGGTCGAAATTCGTGTATTACGCTCCGTCTCACCTACGTTAGTCTTTCCTCCCGGGTTTCACGGCACCAAAATGTAGAGAAAAGGACAAGCCGCCGTGCCCGTCGCGAAGCCCACCCGTTCACCTACTCCTTTGTTCTAAATGCACTGCTGTGACCTTAATGATGATATCACCACTCCTAGTCTTCTACATAATATTCAACAGTCACCACAGACCTTCGCTCGGTTATGGAAGCCTGGGTATGAATAACACAGACAAGTTCCTTTTTTTCCTGTGCATCGGTAAACGCCTTAGCAGTTTCATGGTGCACAAGTAGAATGTTCGAAGTCACGGGGGACTGATTTTATCTTAGCATTGTCCAAAAAGAAAATTACGTGCAATAAATTATATCCTGTTTTGAAGTTCAGGTGGAAGTCGTTCATTCCATTTATCAATGGTGTCTCTGTTCATACTGTATTATTTATATTTGTGTTTTGCGTTATAAACGACAGCAGAAACTCCACCGGCAAATTAGTTCGGGAATTATCTTCCCACCACGTAACACCCTTTGAGTTTGTGCTTTCATCATTGCTCCCTCCCCTATGACTTTTTTACTGAAGAAAAAGCAGATTTTTACTTGCAACGCATTTAAGCCGCGTCAATGTGTAAAAAAATGGTAGAACATGCACACAACATACCACTTTGATGCTTAGCTTTAGCATTACTTGATGTTTAGGCTGACATACCACTTACCGCAGAGGCACTGTGGGTCACCACTGTTGTTGAAAAAAATGCCCTTTTGGTTACCACTTGGGCATTCGCTTACACATACATGGTCATCTGAAAGTGACATGTTTTCAGTTAGAAAAAAAGAAAAAAATCGTGGACCCTTTCGCCTTCACGAGGCTTCGCCTTCAGAAGTTGAATTCCATAACAATATACGGTTTCTATTGCGTACTTCTAACAATTATTGCATGGAATCTTTTCGTACTTGCTATGCAACTACTACGTGTCCCTCAGGTTGGAGTAGCGCGTGTGCCTTTTGTAGTAGGTGACTAACTTTGAACATCTAAGTCAGAACAATAATTTCATGTTCTCACGCCCAATAGTAACGTTCCCTTGTACCACGCAATATTACGGCAATATTTCATGTATTGTGAAGCTTGTATGCAAGATGCGTGCGTTTGAAAAACATGAAAGTTACTTTTACTGCAATTCCAAGCAGATGAAGTTATTTTCTCTGTATTATCAAGGAGAGGTGTCCTTGTGTGATGTAAGATCTGCTTGCCACGCAAGCGACAAGGGCTCAATCTGCACTCAGACCCATTTTAATTATTTATTTCATTTGCATAACTTTCAATTTTCACTCACCTAACGATGATAATTTTTCGCTCACGACCAACGACGCCGACTCTGACACTGATGCCGATGCCGGAATTTCTGTGACACGAGCTTTTTAACACTCTCGCGTAGAAACTTGACCAGTGCTCTTCTTTTACTGTACTGATACTGCTGAACAACTCTGCTAACATTCTGCGGCACTAAGTATTCTACAACCGAATCTGCAGACATAACAATAGAAGCAACACCTTAACACCAGTAATATTCGCAGATCGGTTTTCAGAACCAAAATTCATTCGCATATGCACAGGCGTAAAGAAATAACCGTAGTAGAACTGATAGTTCAATTGTACTGAAGAAATAAAAAAAATGCTTCACCAGCTTCTCCTGCAAAAAACGCTGAGAACGACATTTTAGACTCCGGAAGTTTTTTTAAAAACAGTGATGCGGTGTTGAAAATCACGTGAATAGACGTTCTTCAGTGTTGTATTTACGACAAGATCAACTTCACTGCGACTTATGAGCAATAAATTCCCCCCACACTTGTTTTCCCTGCCTTCATTTACACTTATATCTTCAGTGCTAAGAAGGCATGTGATGTTTGCCGTAATTTGTAAAAACAGATTGATAATTTGAAATAGCAGTCAACTGTGCCAGCAAAAGTATAACGGATGTTACTGCGTGGTAGTGATTTTATTATAAATCTGACGAAAGAAAAATGGGAGAATGGGTAACTTTCCACTGACAGGAACACAACTTGCGATTTTCGTTTAAGACGTCCGACGCTATACCAACTGAGCTATAGCGACTATCATTCCCTGTGCACTTTATGGTCTGTGTATATGTTCACTAAAACCTTGGAGTGTCAGTTAGCACCGCAAGTAGCCATGATTTAGAGCAGTTCTAAATACACTCATTGAACATTGTTTTGCGAAAACATATAAGGAATTAACTTCTCTGCAAATATAAACAATTATTGTGGTAGAAACAAGATGGATTGTTATACAGTGAAAATTCGCTTGTACGAAGATCGGTTTAAGAAATACTTCAGAAAACGAATTTTCGGGAAATCACTGGTAGCCTTCTGATGCGTGCTGTGCAAAAATATTTGAGGTAAACAAACTTCTGAATAGCCAGTATTTAGGCTGAACTAACTTGATTAGAAACACTAGGCTCAATTTTGAGATCAATTCAGTGAAGCTTTTCGCGCTGCAGCATTGGCGTAGCTGACACGTGCAGCCCCCAGGTCACCAATATGCAACATCGCTTTTGCATGTGGCGGCGCCAAGACAAACGGTAGTTTGGAGACGGCAGCGATGTGGGAGTTGTAACGGCTCAGGCTAGTGTAAATTCTGTATCTTTAGATGAAGCTGCAGGATATGTTGATAAAGAAATGGGGTTCAACGTTTCAAAACCTCCTTATGTATGTGAGAGACACCGTAGAGGAGGGCGTCGGAAATTTCAACCACCTGGTGTTTTTAGCTCTTTCCATCATGGTGGTTACGCCCCAAGTAACCACCACTTCTTCATTGTTTTCTCTTGAAACACGTGAGCCCCACGTGTCAGATTTTAAATGACACATATCTGACGGACTTGGTGATCTGACAGGTATGACACTATTTCGTTTGGACTTCAATGTGGCATTTTACGTTTACTTTCTTCTGTCTGCCTTCGTCCTCAAGGCGCGCTAGTAGGTTGTTTCTTTGATATGTCACAGGCGTATAAACATGTGCTGTTTCTACTAAGTTGATTGTGGAGGAAAATATGTGGTATTAGTAGCTCACGCTGAGGACTATATAAATGTTGAGCTGCACTTTCACCGAAAGTGACGATAAGACGTTTACTGCTTCATGGTCACCTCAGGTGCACCTCGTAACTTTTGAATTATTATTGGCAATTTTTGTTTCGTGTGAACAATTAGTTTTATGCAAAACATTGTGTCATTTTTCTCATAAAACCTTGTTTCCCACAAAAAATTGAGTGGTGTGCATTAAATAGTCAATGGTACTCAAATCTGAGCACACGGGCGTACAGTATTTTCGCCTCTATCGAAAATGCAGCCCCTGCAGCTGGGATCCGACCCCGCCATCTCCGAGTCAGCCGCCGAGTACCTTAAGCACTAGACCACCGCGGCGGGGCACTGCAGGTTATGTTAGAAATGTACGAGACGTGTCACATCAAGAAGTTGTGCTAGGGGCACTGCACGAAAACGTAGAATCTCTGAACAGCTTTGTCTCTTTTGCCTAGCCCAAATAAAAATTACAGAATTCTTTTAAAATCTCGCAGTTGAATTATTTGATCTTCAATGCTGTTGTATGTTCTAGTGTATATTTATTGTAGTGAATTTTATTAACATGAACAGCCTTTTTGGGTCATTTGAAGTTGACTCATTAATTTCAAAAGATGAAGTTGAATATAGCATCATAAAAATAAAAGTGACATTGTTCATAAATATTACAGGAAGAGGTCCCAAAGTAAAAGCTGTCAGGTTGACCTCCTAGCGATATTTATTGATTAAATACAGTGCAGGGAAATGGCGAGCAAAAGAAAAGAAATTAGAACACCAATTAAAAATAGTAATAAAAATAAACACAAAGAAACAGAAAACCTAAGATAACATACGAAATAGAAGAATGGTACGCAAAGGAAAATAGTAAAACAGAATAAAACAAGTCAACGCGAAGTAGACAAGACCTAAAACAATATACGCAGCACAAAATGAAGAAAAATAAATGCAATTGGCGTAGAATTGGCCAACAAGTATAAAAAATTCACAAAAAAACTCACGAAAAATTTACTGTGCTTAATATGACAAAACGTTGATTATTCTAGAATCAATGCTGTCACATTTTATTATTCCGCTCACATACAAACTAGCCAAAAAACAGCTCTGGTGCTTTCTCTCAGATTGAGCAGCCGTCGACTGCTGGCATCGCTTTTTTATCGCCACGTCATTTCTTCGCTACTGCAGCCACGTTCGTTATGTGCTTTTAATCACCCAAATAAAATATGACGTATGTGGTATTGTCAGTGATTTGGACTTCTACGGAAAATGACAGTGATGGGTATGGCAAAATCCTACCGAGATTCTACATGTAAGTGCGCTCAATATTTACTTTAACCGACGCACACAAAATCTCCAGAGCTACCTTGCTTCTCCAGAAAACAAGTTATAAAACTACTGCAGCAGAAGGCGTTTCTCGAGAAGCTCCTATATTCACATTTTCCCAAGTGGGTTTTGCGATGTGTTAGCCAGCGTATAAGTTATCAGATATTACGTCAGTGACCAACACTTTTGAGATGTCAGTTCGCTTCATGCGTGGTCGAAACCATTTGCGAAAAAAATTTTTGAGGATAAGACCTATACCTACAAAGTGCTGGCAAAAATAATTTTGATGAACAAAGCATAGTGTTCAGAAGCCGGGCGATTGTAAGTTAATGATTGAAATAAAACATCGGATGGCATATATGCCTAAAGCAATTACCTGTAATACAAGATATTTACTCCGCAATTAGCAACTGTTTCACTAAAGGGCAAAATTGGCTCGACCGCATGCATCAGGTAAAACAGAAATATCAGGAGAACTGCCTCCGTGTTTATCATAAAAAGTAAACAATGCATGTGACCGACTGAATTTGACATGAAGGGCTGAAACATAGGGCATAACAAAGGAATTTGATGTGAAGTGAAAGTTCATTGAACGTGCAGTGGAGCATAAAAAAACTTGGCAGGTCCACGTACCTTGGGAATTAATGTTATGCGAAGCATGCACGTGGAAGTTGAATGTGTTTTATTTATTTTAAGGGCGATAGCGTTTAAGAGCTTGTTTTGCAGAAATCTTGATGGCGGCATCACCATCGTTTGTTGTGAGTGAAAAATCATAATCTAATGAGTGACTGGAAAATAAGAAATGATATATTTAGAATAAACAAAATAAAAAAGCCATGGAGCTGAGTGGGGAGTGAACCAGGGTTGTTGTACTTTGAGTAGTGATTGAACCTGGGTCGTTTGCTAGAAAGCGGATGTTCTAGCACACGGCCACGCTTCTGCTTTTGTAAACAGTGAAAGAAGTTCGTCTACTTGCAAATGTAGTCAACGTAGTTTTCATGCTTCAGTTACACACGCGTCCTGTATATATGGTTCCAATGCAACATGAAATATTGCAGTAATAATGCGTGGTCGAGCGTCCCTTCCCAACGGGTGTCAGATTATGCGATGATCTTAATGACTCGTGGTTGAAGGTCGGTAAACCACCACAAAAGACACACACGCTACTGCAAATATTCCCTTAAGGCCACGTAGTGGATGCATTGCATATTCGAAAGTATTTTATGCACTAAGTGTGTATGGATGGTAGCCCTCACCACGCTATGATAGTAGCCATCACCACCACTATAAAAATAACTTTAGCGGATGGCACCTAAGTACGATTTATTTCACCTGACATGACGGTTGTATCATAGAAGTGCTTATGTAAATTTAGTAAGATTATAGCCAGTACTGCAACCTCAATTGACATAACAAGAACTTCAGGGTCTCTTCGAAAAGTATATCTGAGGCCTGATGTGGATATAGGATAGAATACTTCATTGCCATGCAGAATGCTAGGTTTCATCTCCTTCTGAGACATTGATATTTATTGTTTGCATTGGTCCAGTCAACGCTGTCTATGGCAACATTTTCTTAATGCTCAAGTGTTGAAGTTACCAATGTGCGTTCTCGCCGCTCCGGGACAGATATAAAATGCCCGTCACATGTGACACATACCCGCAAACCTGTGGCCGTTACCTGCCCTGAGTATGTGCGACTGTTTTTTGGAAAATATTTGGCGACGGATGTGTCGAGATTGGGATATTATTCATATAAAGACAATTGAGTCGTAATCGCCATACCATCTTACCCTCCTCTATATATTATGGTGTACCTCACCAAGCTAAAGGGCTGATCATGAGAGCATCGCACATAGGCCGCTAGATAGATAGATAGATAGATAGATAGATAGATAGATAGATAGATGGATAGATAGATAGATAGATAGATAGATAGATCCAGGCCAAAGTGCTTCGAAGAACCAAATAAATGCTTCCCATATAAATACTTATGAGAAATATGGCGATATTGGAAGATGACAGTTTTGTTGAAAAAACAAAAACATTCACCATCTCCCCCTAAGGGCAACCATGTGAGGATGCGAAGCAGCGCTCGAGTTCATTTTTGTTTCAATTTGTTGTTTTCATTGTATGTTTTTTGTGGGGTCTTATATGCGTAGGGGCAGTTGGGGACAGGCGGTGTACCACTTATGTTACCTCCCCCTCCTATTTCTTTGTTCCCGGTTGTTGCAGTTGTCTAGAACGCCTCAAGTCATGGCCGTATACTCCTATTGCCTAGTCGCTTTGGGACTTGCTGCTCGTCCCTTCAGTGGGATTTTGACTGCGCGTTGCCTCGCAGTCTTGGGGTCCTCAGCTCGGCACTGCTATTGCGCTTCGGCTTCGCCAGGTCTGAGTTGGGAGTCTTCACGTCACCGTTCGTTTAAATTTGGCTCAGCGAGCTCTCGTCTTCTGCTCAGCGGTGCGGCTTACGCTGCTTGCGCTGCTGTCCCGGCCTATGTTACCGATGCTTCTACAACTGATTCATTTGATATGTGGGTTTTAACGTCACTAACGAGCAAAAACTACAAGGCGATTATGACGTTCTCCGCAGTTTACCAGTCGGGTTTGTTTATTGATATGTGGGGTTTAACGTCCCACAAACCACCATATGGTTATGAGAGACGCCGTAGTGGAGGGCTCCGGAAATTTCGACTACCTGGGGTTTTTAACGTGCATCCAAATCTGAGCACACGGGACTAAAACATTTCCGCCTCCACCGGAAATGCAGCCGCCGCAGCCGGGATACGAAACCCGTGGCCTACGGGTCAGCAGCTGAGTACCTTAGCCACTAGACCACCGTGGCGGGGCGATGCTTCTACAACTAGCGCGAACGTTGGCGTCTATAGCACCGTTGCAAAAGTATGCGACCTGAGGGTCCTCCCATCTTCTCGAGCTCACATGAGGAGAGGGGGAGAGTTGGCGCATGCGCATTGGAGCAGCGGACCATCGTCGACTGACGGACACAGCTACGAGCAAAAGCTGGCTCGCATGTAATAAGGGTAGCTGATGTTCTAGTCTACACCAAGCGGAATAAATAGACCTAAGAGCCTCTGTCAGGCCACATTCCTTTTAGCACTTAGTTCTCTTTCTGTAAAGCCAAAGAAATCATAACATTTAAACTTCTAAAGGGGCTGCTTCGTAAACGGCAGGACCGCGAAGAGGATGACAGTTGAAGCACCATAATGGTTATCAAGGGATGTGAAACAATATTGAAGGCTGCCAAAGCGTTGTGTGAAGTTGAGGTATTTAGAAGTTAACTGGACTAAATGAAAATTAGGTAACACGAAGTGAGTTGAACACGAGATCAATGGGAGAGACAGTTTTGCTACAGTAGACCTTAAGAGCACTTAAAATTGCTGTTATTTGGGCGTAATATTTTGGTTTGATCATGACGAATGTTGCGCTAGTACAAAAATAAAGCAGTGCAAAATGCAGCGCTTTGCCCTTTGTTCTTCCCTACGCTCTCTTTTGAAGTAGATTTTGCCATCATGAGCAAAAATTAGGTGCAAAATACTATCTTGATGGTGATGAGGCGCAGCTGGATGCGTTAAAAAAATTCTGAAACACCTCCTCTGGAGTGAAGATGTTTCCATGGCAAAATGTTGGAGAACACTTAAGTCATAAACCATATACTTACAATGCGAGAACACCAGAGGGAAAAGCAGGAGCAATCCGAATGTTAGCAGTCGCTGCATTATAGCACGCTGTAATAAAGCGATGTTTTTGGCTGTTATATATTACGCATTATTTACATGTTCTGATCCATGTAGTGTTGGAGGTAATGAAAATATTACTAAGAAGAAGAACAGTATTAATCTAATTGTTAACAAAAGTAATTATAATAACTTTTCATATTTTGCACACACACACACACACACACACACACACACACATATATATATGTGTCATTTTATATCGAGTGTACTCAGTCAACTTTTGACAATCTCTGATCATGCTGAAATAAAAAATGTTGCTGATGTTTGGTAATATAAAGCGTAGTGATTGAGGCGTTGCTTTCTGAAAACAATTTTTGTCTCCTGGGGGAGGGGGGTACAGCCTACTGAGTCGCGCTAAATTATTTATATATTAATACTGGTTTCAGCAGTTACTGAGAAATATCGCATAATCTTAAGGCGGTAGTCTTTCAGGAATACGAGAGTTCATGCATTTTTGTTTTAACGTTCTTCATTTTCTGCCATGTCAAAAATTTGCAACATGCTGCACGTTTTGTGATTTTTCACAAGAATGAGAAATTTGTTCGGGGATAACGTAATCACATTTTTTCTATTTGTTCCTTTAAAGATTTTCTGATATTAGAAGAGTAAACGTTGTAAAAAAACATTGCCCTAGTATTGTGACCAAAGTGAGAAAGAAAGCATTTTGACTTATGTTGTGGTTCAATCTTATGCAATGTAGCGTTCAAGGTAAAAATATGCCTTATGTAACGTTGCATACTATGAATACTATGTTGTTTTGGTAAAACATGCAGGAAATTTCAAACAGTAGTTTTGTTTTAAGATGAAAAAAAATTCCATCTCAACAACCGCAAGGTAGTAAGAAGCTTGCCTTTGCCTCACTTCACTGCACAGCGCGGCAGCACAAGGTTCCAGCAGGGACTTTTGGAGGCAAATAATGAAGTTCATTCAACGGATCGTCACTTGTACATATCTTACTGTTTTGCAGAACTTCAAAAAGGGGCAGTATTTCTTATTTTATGGAACGGTATCTTCTCTATCAGTTTAGTACACGCCAAAATAAATGGCACGTCGCCCACCGAGTGTTTCATCAAAAGGCTCAAAGCTGGGTGTGCACCCTTCTGGAGGCCTCCATGGTGTACAACTCATGATCATTTAACTTCAGCATGCAGCTTCTTTGTGCAGAAGATTAATTTGCTGGATACACTATACTATGTGCGACTATTGTTCAATTCATTGATTGATTAATTGATTGATATGTGGGGTGTAACGTCCAAAACCACCATATGACTATGAGAGACGCCGTAGTGGAGGGCTCTGGAAATTTCGATTACCTGGCGTCCTTTAACGTGCACCAAAGTCTGAGCACACGTGCCTACAACAATTTTGCCTGCATCTGAAACGCAGCCGCCGCAGCCGCGATTAGAACCCATGACCTGCGGGTCAGCAGCCGAGTACCTTAGTCACTAGACCAACGCAGCGATGTGACTATTATTCGATGGAACGCATACAGAACCAACAAGAAAAGGATTTTTTTTTTCGCTCTAAAAACATACTACCAAAAGGAAAGTGTGCTTGTATTTCAGGCGTAACAGATACTTATTCCTATGCAAGTACTTAATCTGACTGAGCTTACTGATGACGGAATGATTAGATATTTTGTTGCACACTCAATAAACCTATTTGCATGAATCTCGCACAAATCAACGTTTTCCTTCACTTCTTCACTTGGCATGTAATACTGAAACCTTTGCAATTATGGCTGGCGAATTTGAAATGTTTTTGACAGCGCATCATAGTTCGTGATTGAAGTAGGTAATTGATCATCAAAGCGTGGAATATATTCAACCGCTTCTTAATTCCATGGGTAATAATTTTAATGCTGTCGATGGCCAGCAAAACAGTAATGAGACGTAGTGTTTAGGTTCGATAATTCATACACATTGTCTTGGTTACATTAATTGACATAAAAGTGTATAGTTTACTTAAGCTGTTTTATTATGTTTCAGGGATAGGCTGAAGCGCGACCGCTTAACACTGGTTTTCATGAGTAAATGATGTATTTTAGGTGAACGCGTTGGATATTATTCGACATCATACCCGTATGAGAGTTTTGCTATTTTTATTCCCTTCTTTCTTAGTTGTCCAAAGGTGCTGAAAATGTTCTAATTAAAAACCTCTAGCGGTCATGGTGACACGGTTTAACATTGTCAGCGCCATATTGAACTGCCGATATCAGTAGGATGCCCGCTGCCACCAGTTGTTGGAACGTGTTTGACAGGATCCCGCCACTGCCACCATTTTTTGAAGCTGGGGTTTTGAGAACCCTACAGCAGCCACCAGTTATTGGAACGCTGGGTTGACCAGAATCCCATCGCTGCCACCAGATAATTCTTGGATCCGGGGTTTTGAGGTATCCCACCACTGCAATCCGTTGTTGAGTTGTAGGAACTTTGCCGTTATCGGCACCAGGGACTCGGGAGGAAGACGCCGAGCATGAAAAGACTGATGAGAAAAACTGTACAGAGATTTATTCCACATTATTTACAAGCGAGCATTTCTCGCCACGAGATGGACATCTTGACGAAGATATCGTCCTACATCGTGATGATCACGTCGAAGGATCGTGCAGAATCTCACTGCGGCTGGCTATAAGAGTCCCTTTTCCCCCCTCCTTAGATGGGGGGAGGACTTTAAAACTCCCTGTCCAACCACTGCACACGCATCACCTTCGACGGAGCTACCAAACTCCTCTTCCGGCGCCAAGTTGTCTCCTCCTTGGGGTGATAATGCATAATGCCGCTGGGTGCTGGGTTACACGCTCGCACTGCCAGGAGCATGAAAAGAGAACCGCCGCTCGCGCCACTCAGTTAGCGGGGCTGGTGGCCATCTGCAGTGGTGCCTCTCTCGTCATAGACGGTATCGCGACCAGGAGCTATTGCAGTAATTTTTGTCGAACCCGTTCGCGCGTCGCACTGTCCGGCACTTCACGTCGAGAGGGTGGGGAGGACTATACTTATATTTGGACGGTCATCAACAGGCCCGCGCTCTCCGGCGTCCGTTTCACAGAAAACTGGGGCACTGTTTTCTTTTTGACTCGGGCGCCGATCCTAAAATCCCCTAGGGCATTTGAATAAAAATAATGAAAGGTGGAAATGACAGACTAAAATGGCGAATTAGGTGTCATTTATGGACTTCGTACCAACTCATTCCGAGTGAACACACGTAGAATACATAATTTTGTCCCTCAAACCAGTAATAAGTGATCACGCATCTTCCTATAAATTGTTTAGGCGAACTATACTTTGAATATGCCAATAAATATTAAAAAGATCATCTAGAATTACTATCAGCACCCCGACATAACGCCCTAATAGTCTCTTTCAGGCCATCGACTGCATTACAATTCTGCCCCTTGAGCCTAAGAAGCGGTTGAATTGAACCTGTCTGTTGATGATCCAGGGGGAATATAGAGATTCATAAATAAGCAATATAGCCTGTTTTTTGTTATCCCATTGTTACGTGGAAAATAACAGTTGTCAGTCCGCAGCCACAACGCAGCTCACCGACAACGTCCACTTCTTCACTCTCAGTCTGAGGCACCTTACTTGGGTATGCCCCACTATGCCCTCTTTCAGTCAGACGAAATCACGTAACACGACTCCCGGCTGCAAAAGCGCCGACCCGGCGAGTTTACGAAGCCACAGCCGGAGCAGTGTGGTAACGCTTGAGCCTTGATACGTGGACGATGTCCCTTGACAGCAGAGCGGAAGAGGTTGATGGATTTTCAGGGACAATTTCGTATGTAGTGTCGGTCACTCGTGTAAGCACGCGGTATGAGCCCGTGAAACGAGAGAGAAGTTTTTCTGAAAGGCCTGCATGTCACGTAGGGGACCAAAGAAGAACGAGGGAACCTGTTTGAAAGTGTTTGTCGCAATGCCGCTCGTCGTAACGATGCTTCTGCGAGTCTTGGGACGCCATTAATCTGCTGCGGGCAAGCTGACGAGCGTGGTCAGCTCGGGTAATAGCGTCGCGTGCATATTCAGAAGTAGACGGCGCAGCGGCTGGCAGGAAGGTATCCCACGGCAATGTTGGTTCGCGTCCAAACAGAAGGTAAAATGGCGAGTACCCGGCAGTGTCATGCCGGGAGGAATTGTATGCGAACGTCACGAAGGGTAGTGCAAGGTCCCAATCACGATGGTCGGCCGAGACGTATTTCGATAGCATGTCTTTCAGGGTGCGGTTTAAACGCTCTGTAAGCCCGTTTGTCTGGGGGTGGTACGATGTCGTGAGCTTATGTTGGGTAGAGCAGGAACGCAGGATATCGTCAACCACTTTCGAAAGGAACGTACGGCCTCGGTCTGTCAGCAGTTGACGAGGGGCTCCATGCACTAAAACGATATCGCGTAGTAGAAAATCAGCGACGTCTGTAGCGCAGCTTGTTGGCATGGCTCGTGTAACTGCATAACGGGTCGCGTAATCCGTAGCCACCGCGACCCACTTGTTTCCGGAGGTGGATGTTGGGAAGGGACCGAGACGGTCCAAACCAACACGGAAGAATGGCTCGGATGGGATGTCGATGGGCTGAAGATATCCGGAAGGTTGTCCCGACGGCTTTTTGCGACGCTGGCAAATTTCACAAGCGTTGACATAGTGACGTACAGAGCGCAAAAGGCCAGGCCAGTAGAAGCGGTGGCGCACATGGTCATATGTGCGAGAGACACCAAAGTGACCCGCGGTTGGCGCGTCATGGATCTCGCGTAGGACTGTGGAAAGCAGGTGCTTTGGTATGGCCAGAAGTAGGTCGTGACCATTGGGCCATAAATTACGCCGATATAAGGTGTGGTCCTTTAGGGTAAACATGCGAACAGAACCGTCTTGCGGTGAAGATTCGAGCTGTTGTATTTGGCGGCTGATATCCGGATCGCGACGCTGCTCGTCCCCGAGATGAAGCAGCTGGGAGATGGAAAGGACGCAGCCCACAGAATCAGTGCTCGTAAGATCACAGTCGGCCACGGGGTAGCGTGACAGACAATCCACATCTTTGTGCAGTTTTCCTGATTTGTACACTACGGTGTAAGAATACTCCTGGAGGCGGAGTGCCCAGCAGACGAGACGACCTGTGGGATCTTTGAGGGAGGCGAGCCAGCAGAGAGCGTGGTGGTCGGTAAGAACTATAAATGGTCGTCTGTATAAGTAAGGGCGAAATTTCGCGACTGCCCACACCAGCGCTAGGCATTCGCGCTCTGTGATGGAGTAATTACGCTCCGAGATGGACAGCAGCCTGCTGGCATAAGCTATCACGCGATGCTGCCCACGTTGTTGTTGAGCCAACACAGCGCCTATTCCGTAACCGCTGGCGTCGGTGCGCACTTCGGTCGGTGCCGTAGGGTCGAAGGGAGCCAGCACAGGAGAAGAAGTGAACAAAGTGGTCAGGTCGGAAAATGCTGCTGCTTGCGAGGGACCACAGGTAAACGTCTCATCTGGTTTGAGTAAATCTGTTAGGGGCCGAGCGATTTCCGCGAAGTTCTTGATGAACCGCCGAAAATAGGAGCAGAGCCCCACAAAGCTGCGGACATCTTTGGCGGTTTTCGGCACAGAAAAGTCCTTCACAGCTAGAACTTTTTCTGGGTCAGGCTGTACGCCGTAAGCGTCAACAATATGTACAAGTATTGTAATGCGACGGCGACCAAACCGGCACTTGGATGAATTCAGCTGAAGGCCGGCGAGACGGAATACATCAAGAATTTTCGACAGTCTCTCAAGGTGCGCTTCAAAAGTGGGAGCAAACACAATCACGTCATCCAGATAACAAAGACACGTAGACCACTTGAATCCATGGAGCAGGGAGTCCATCATTCGTTCAAAGGTGGCGGGGGCATTACATAAGCCGAAAGGCATGTCTTTGAATTGGTAGAGGCCATCGGGTGTTACAAAAGCCGTCTTCTCTCGGTCCATGGGGTCCACGGGAATCTGCTAATAACCAGAACGAAGATCGATGGAAGAAAAGTAGGCGGCACCATGGAGGCAATCAAGGCGTCATCAATGCGGAGCAGAGGGTATGCGTCTTTCTTGGTGATGTTGTTAAGGTGGCGATAGTCCACACAAAATCGCCACGATCCGTCCTTCTTTTTAACTAATACCACCGGGGATGCCCAGGGACTGGAGGATGGTTCAATAATGTCCTTCGCTAGCATCTTGTTCACCTCCTTCTGATTTACGCTCCGCTCAAAAGCAGACACTCTGTAGGGACGGCGGTGAACAGGGTTGGCATCACCTGTGTGTATGCGATGCTGGACAAAGGACGTCTGCCCAAGAGGTCGGTCCCCAAAATCGAAAATATCCTGGTAGGCCTCGAGAAGATGTTGTAGGGCTTCAACTTGCGGAGGCGGAAGATCAGTGGCGATCATGTCTACAATTCGACGGCTGCCCGAATGTGTTGCGAGTGATGTGCGCTGCGGTGAAACAAGTGTGTCTAAGGCAAGCACTTCAATTTGTGAATCGAGCAACGAACACAGGTGGGCCACAGAAATTTCTTGTGGAAGCACATGATTCATGTAGCCGAAATTGACAAGAGGTAGACAAGTTTTGTTACCTGCGATGCTGAGCACCGTATAGGGCACTGCAACATTGTGCGCAAGGAGTACGTCGGTGAGAGGCGTAGCGTAATAGTCACCGTCGGGCACAGCTGGTGAGCACAGAAAATCGACGTACGTCACAGTTTTGGAGGGCAGGCGAACAAAATCGCTGCATTGTAATCGGCATGTAGGTTGGTACGGGGCGGCACTGATTTGTGGCAGTTCAAGGCGGAGCACACCAGCGGAGCAATCAATCAGAGCAGAATTGGCGGCAAGAAAATCGAGTCCTAGTATGAGGTCGTGGGGACATGTTGCAAGCGCGGTAAAAAGGACGACCACTTGATGACCGGCTACGGTAAGTTGAGCTGTGCACATACCGACAACAGGGACTTTTGCACCATCTGCAACTTCGACGACACTGGTCAAGGGGGGCGTGAGGACCTTCTTCATGCGACGACGAAAACGTGAACTCATAATACAGACGTGAGCGCCCGTATCTATCAAAGCTTCAGCAGGTGTGCCATCAACATATATTTCTAGGGTGTTCCGTTTCAAACGTAAGGGCAACAGAGGATTTTTGGGTAAGGTGGACAGGACAACTTCACCTCCAGAAGCAGCGCAGCCTAGTTTTTCGGGGACATGCGGTGGTTGAACGATGGCGAGGGAGAGCGGCGACGCGTGTTTGAACGAGAAGGGCAGCTTTGAGGCGGTGGCGACAACGGGCAGGGTGGACCGTAGTCCTCAGGGGCAGTAAATGCTGTAGACTCAGTGCGGGTTGTATAACGGTAGTTTGGTGGACGGAATGAGTTGCTGTAAGAGGGGTACGAGCCAGAAGACATAGATGGCCATTGGCTGCGGCAGTAACGAGCGATGTGCCCTGCGCGACCACAGCGGAAGCAGATTGGCTTATCATCAGCTGTTCGTCATTCAGACGGGTTCCTGGTTCGAATAGAGTACGGACGGCGAAGTCTCATGTCCACAGAAGCTATCGAGGGACCAGTATTATCCAGTGTGGATGCAGTGGACAGGATACCAAGGTTAGCGAATTCCTGGCGGACAACTGCCTGGATCAAGGCGACAGCTGGCGTTGAGGCGTCGGGCAACGTCGGTTTGTTGGCAGCCGAGTACGCGGCCTCGAGTTCACGTCGGACGATGCGCGTCACGTCTTCGGTTGTAGACGGATGACAAGGAGTGGCTTCGCAAGACGACGTTGCCGCGGTGTTGGGTAGGCACTGAAACTGCTGCAAAATGCGTCGACTCTTCGCCTGCTCAAGACGGCGGCACTCTTTGATCACGGCGTCGATGGTCGTTACGTTGGTAAATACAAGCAGGCTGAACGCATCGTCGGCGATTCTTTTTAAAACGTGCGAAATCTTGTCGGCCTCAGTCATGTTGAGATCGGCCCTTTGACACAACGCTAAAACGTCTTGAATATAAGTCAAGTAGGGTTCAGAGGACGTCTGTGTACGTACAGCCAATTGCTTTCGGGCATCAAGCTGTTGACCAAACGGGTTGCCAAAAAGGTCGCGGAACTATTGTTTAAACATTTCTCAGCTGTGATTTCGTGCTCGTGGGTCTCAAACCAGATGCGAGGGGTCTTGTCAAGATAGAAAATGACATTCGCAAGCATAACGGTTGGGTCCCAGCCATATTGCTTGCTGATGCGCTCGTACATGCTAAGTCACTTGTCACATTCGCCTTGTCCTCTCCAGTAAAGGTACCGGGATCACGGGGTGGCGTTAGGGCGACGTACCGGGTTGCTGTCTTTGCTGAGGTAGGTGGCGAAGCCGTATCCTCACCCGGAGCCATGGTAGCAGACTTAAGGAGGCGTCCTACTGCGTAGCTCCGTTGTCAGAGTACCCAGCACCTCCACCAAAATGTTACGTGGAAAATAACAGTTGTCAGTCCGCTAGCCACAGCAGCAGCTCACCGACAACGTCCACTTCTTCACTCTCAGTCGGAGGCACTTTACTTGGGTATGCCCCACTATGCCCTCTTTCAGTCAGACAAAATCACGTAACACGCATAAAGCAGTACTTTTAAAAGAAGGGGAAAAAGTCTAATTGCAGGCATCTTTAGCTTGCCGAAAAGCCCCTGCAGGAAAGTCGTGCTGACGCCTTATGCAGTGAAGGTGAGGCGAAGGCCAAGCTTTGTACTAACTTTGTGGTTGTTCAGATGAAAGACTTTTTTAAACAAAAACTTCTGTTCTGAAACTTTCTGCATGTGTTACCAACAAAGCATACTAGCCAACAATTCATAAGTCATATTTTTACTTTGGCTACTGCATCGCGAATCCTGTATTTCTCGACGCCGTCACTGTGTTCACGCATATTTTTGCATCGCGGTGTCGCACTGCAGTATATATCTTGGTATGCAATGACTTGATATTCGTAACTAAGGTAGCGCTCGAGATTTGAAGATTTACGACAAAGCCCGGGGTTGAAAACCAGGCAGACTACGCTTTTCGCTCAAGGCTGCCCGCCAGACGCTCTCCGTGTGCCTACTAGCAAGCGGGAGCTTGGAAACTTTAGCAGAATAGTTTTATGTGCAGCAGGGATCCCAATGGTTATCTCATTGGAACGAATACACAAGTTCCGACCGTCTGCAATAAATTTCTCACAACAGAGCTCTGCCGCTCTTTTAGGTAGCAGTCACACAGCTGGTACTAGACTACCTTTGCTTCCCACGGTCACGTTAAGGGTCTGACGGCCTCTTCGAAACTGTCCACTTTCTCTTCCTAGTGTAGCATAATCTCGCAAAACCTCGACATGCGCATCCCCATCGTTCATGCAATACGCTAGCCAATAACGTGCTCTACCGAAGGAATTAATTGCGATGTTCCACCCCGGTAGCGCGTACTCGAGAGGTTTGCGCCTATTCCGCGTACGCCGCTACCAGCTGTCTGCAGTTAAAAGAACCGTGAAATTTGCCAAAAAAAAACATTCAGCCAGGCATATGAACTTTGGCGTAGGCGAGACGGGTCGTTCAGCTAACTCTAGAGTAAGAGAGCATGCCAACAATGTGAAACGTACTCGAAATGGTTGGCGAGTCGTGAAGTGTTGCTAATGCACATGCTGACTGACTGCTTTTTGAGAAATCCAGGGTAGTGAGCAAATACTATGATCTCGTAACACGCGAAGATGTTGAAGTGGATCAGATTGCGCCGTTGGTTGTCGACTGTGTCCGCACTCCGTCAATCACAATAATGCCCAAAGAATCAGATGATCTACGTGAGAGCTTTTTGTAATTTTAGTAGTGCTGTAGCCAGCTTACCTGTGCTATGTCCTGTTACGTGCTATGAAATGGGTGGTTATCATCTGTACTTGTATACGGTGCATTGTTTTCGCAGTAAAGACTGTAGAGAATCAGCACTGTGTGCGCTTCCATCCTATGTGCCCTGCGTTCTTTTCGCATTGCTTTCTAGTCACGTACAACCAACAAGCCCAGCTCTCCATACTTTAAGAACTGTTTCTGTTCCTGTACCGGTGATTGGTGGACATCTGCGATGACGTATTGCGTTAGAAGAAGTATCCATTAGGTGCATGTGCAAACTAGGCGTTATGTGGCGCACTTGTAGCATATTACATGCCCGGTGTTATGGTATCCGCGTCCCTGCGTGCTTCACGTCGTTCGTGTGCTCGCACTCGCATGTGTTTACCCGAGTATTTAGGATGCATTACGTTTCTAGGACACGCCATGAATAACCACTCACTGCGTGCCCCTGGCTGCCTGAAAATACGCGTGGGTGCCTATTATTACAGGCGCAAAGCTAGCTCAATTTAGCAGGAGATTTTTCTGAAAGGAAGGAATTTCATTCGTGCGCATATCCTGCGCCTCTACAAAACCAAGTTAACGCCCTCGTTTTTTTGCGCGAGAACTTTTATTCTTTTATAAATTACTTCAAGCGAAGTGGTCTTCCCAAATGTGTGTTATAGTTGCGGTGTGTTCCACCAAGAGTTGTTTTAAATCTATGTAATCATTCTGGGTGTGTTCTTTATTTCCAGGCTGCCGGATCGCCTCTTCCGCCTCTCAACTTCAGCGTACTATCACCCTCGGCGAATGAATACACTGCAATAGACTGTCACCTACCCATCCGTGATTTCAAAATCATAGGCTTCATTTTCTTTGTCAACGAGGCACCTGCTCCTATACACACTTGTTGACTTTAGGCAAATGGAGGTGGAAAGAAAGAATGGCGAGTGGTGCCCACTCGAAGCTAGCTAAACTGACTTGGTTTTTCATTCCATTTTATTAAGCATCACAATTTGGTAGTGCTGCAAGTTTGTTACGAAGTTGCATAATACGAAGCTACATTTTGCTTTCAGTTTTTCGATTGATAACAAAAAAATACATTTCCCCTTTCATTGTGTTTCCATTTGTTAATTTCTTGTGAGCCTTTATATTGCGTGTGCCTATCCCTAAGTGTGGCGACTTTGTCAACTCTTATGATCCCGTATTCTCGTCGCAATATCGTGTCCTACTTTTCCCAATTTTGTGGTGGCTGCCGCTGAACACAAAAAGCAACCCAATTAGTCACAATCCTGAAGCTTCTAGCAATCATTAAATTTATTTTAACCATAATAAAAATCACTTGGAAAGAAGATGCCGATTCCCACAGTTCGTTTTCTACCATATGTCACCCTGCACACCGCAGTCGCAATTTTCATTAGCTATTAGGCTTCGGTTCTTTTGAACAAACTGGCACCGAAGAAACATTCGGTGCGGCACTTCTGGGAATTCTTCTTCAATGGTCCAGGCGGTATTTTCGCGCTGTGTGTGAGTTTGCTGCTCTTGTATTTCTGGCGCATTCACCACGATGTGTATAGAGCAACGTCTAGCGGCTAGATGAAGGGGCTCGACGTACCGATCAGGAGGTACAGGCGCGACCATTGCTGCAGGTAACGTGACTCGCGTGGCCGATAAACGCCACGTGAAACACCCATCCTGGCGTTTCGATAAGGCAACCGATTGCTTTGTGCCACCTCTAACAGTCGCTGCGTCTGTACAAACATCAAATGCATACATTCCAAGAGAAGCTTGTCAGTGAACTTAACCGGGCCACTTGGTGCTGAAGGTTGACGATGTGGATGCGCTTTGAAGACTCGGACAGGAAATTGAGAGCACACTTCTGTATTTTCCCTGTCTTTGTCTTCAAAGCCCCACATCATTTGCGTGCAGGAGAAGAGTTGACCGATTCAGAGTTAAGTTGTGCAATTCAGTTTTCTACTGAAACTGTAAACCTACCTCCGATCAAACCACGAACATATAAGTGTTTTCCTCGAAGCACACAACCTCAGGATAAAACACCTATTTCTGCGTTTGTGTCACGCCGGGCACTCTTTATAGAGATCAGCGATGATTGGAATCGCTTGCGATTCGAAGCGTTCGTGCGACTGAGAAATTATGAAATTTACTGAATATCTGATGACGTCAACTGCGGCTGTATCACGCGAACAATTACTGTTGACGTAGGAGTAAGCTTCATTAATTATACTTTCAAGTTGAATCCCTCTAATCCTACAGTTCATGTTCACACCGAAAGATAAATTCGTTTGAACGTGACGATGTTCATTGGCGGCACGAAGACAGGCGATGAGTAATGGGCTCGCAAAGACAGCAGCCCACTCATCGGGGTCAATTCCAGGAAAATCAAATGCAACGACAGTAAAACGTGCACACTGTGTGGTGATTCATGTTGAGCGCGGGAACTGTGTGTGTCATGTTGTTGGAACAGTACACATCATAGATACTGCTCAAACTATCCAAGAAACACTTTCGCAATGGGTCTTCAGTGTTAGCTTCAATGTTTTGCTACCCATTTCGGGCGCCACTTTTCGGCCGCGGT